>VWPU01004453.1:0-36925 GCA_013398955.1 Callaeas wilsoni
CGCCTCGGGGCCGCGCTTGCGCGTGCCGCTCCAGGTGCCGCTGTGGCGGCTGCGCGCGCGCCTCTGCCGCGCTCGAGCTGCGTCCGTGCGCGCCCCCGGCGTGGGGCTGACCCCCGGCGGGGCCGAGCTCTGTGCGCGCACACGGAGCCAAGGAACATTCCCAGCTGGAAGGGACCCGCGAGGCTCAGCCGAGCCCAACTGCTGGCCCTGCACAAGACAGCCCCCGAGTCACGCCAGGTGCCTGAGCGCGTTGTCCAAAGGCTTCTTGAACTCTGTCAGCCTGGCGCTGTGACCACTTCCCCGGGGAGCCTGTTCCAGTGCCCAGCCACCCTCTGGGGGAAGAACCTTTTCCTAATACCCAGCCTAAAGCTCCCTTGACTCAGCTTCGTGGCGTTAGCCTGAGCATACGGGGCTGCCTGCTCCCGTGCACCTGCCAGGAGCCGCAGCAGCACAGGGAGGGGATCCATCCTTCCCCTGGGCTTCCGTGCGGGGAACGTGAAAAGCGCAACTGCGACAGCGTGCCTGGTCCAAGCTCCTGCCCTGTGAAACACAAGCACGGTCGGCATGAGAGGGATGCCGATCGTCCTCTACTTCACATCATCTGCAGGAAGCACTCTCTGCTTGGCTCCCTAGCACGCGAAACTCCGAGTGAGCTCCTTCTGAAACGACCTGTGCAGCCGGGTCCAGGTTCCCTGCTGCCGGTCTGCTGGATCTCAGCTGATGGACATGACAGAGTAGTGCCGATCCCCAAGCAAATTGTTATCCCAGGAAATGCTGTAAAGGTTTTACCATGATGAGCGTGCATAAGAAGCATCTCAGACCTCTGTTAAAATACAACAGAAGCATAAACTGCCCACAGCACTGAAGCATAGAAAAGACACAATCCAAAATGTCCAAACGACTGTTCACAAAGCATAGGAATAACAGGGTTTCTTCCTTTAAATAGCATTATTCTTACCACTTTTTCCCTACAACGGTGATGTGGGAGATGAGGGTAGACTCGAGCCTCCTTTTCATCCTTAGTACAGTAGCAGATCAAGACTACATTTTCTGAGGCTGAAAGACAACTATTCTCAGTTAAGAAAAAGGAGTAGGTCATAGTTTGCTGTTCACCCAAGACTTGCTTTACAACAAGCTCCCAATAGGATTAGAAGACAGCAAAAATAATTACATTCGTCAGGAAAATGTATATGAGCAATACACATGGTTACATTTGGAATAACCCCCTCAGGCTTTAGAACAGGCTAGGTCCTTGAGCAGGTAAGAAGGTGCTTCTTGTACAGCCAGATAATTATGTAACTGCAGGTTTTACCAGATTACATCACCGCCTCAATTCACACGTCATTACTTAACAACCCTTATGTTTTTATTCCATACTTTTATAGTCCTCAGTAAATTCTCTCAGGCTATATATATGCTATATGTACAACCACGTTCTGCATATTCCCATGCTGCAGGGAGGCACCAGAGGAGGACAGAAGCTCCTGGGCAACTGGGTTCCCCCAAATGTGGGTGTTTTCATAGGACACTAGCTGCATGGTCCCCTCAGCAAAGCACAAGTCTCTACTTGCATTTACATATAATATTGAAAATTTTGGCCTAGTTTTATCGTTTGACATCACTTTTTAAACCTCTTGTATCTGTATTTCCATTCAAACTGGAAAGATATGAAAGCTGTGACAAAAAAGAAAGAGAACACTAGTATCTGAAGGGAGGGTGTCAAGAAGATGGAGCCAGGATCTTCTCAGTGGTGCGGGTCAATAAGATGAGAGGCAAAAGGAAAAGCTGAAACACAGCAAGTTCCACCTGAACATAAGGAAGATCTTTACTGTGAGGGTGACTGAGTTTTGGAAGAGAATCCCCAGAGAGGTTGTGGAATCTCCTTCCCTGGAGCTACTCAAAAGCCGTCTGGAAACAATCCAGAGTAACGTGCTGTAGGGGTCCCTGCCTGAGCAAGGACTTTGGACTAGAAGACATCCAGTGGTCCCTTCTAACCTTAACCATTCTGTGAACTCTGCTGCATACCAAAGATTCATGAAATAACTTCTTTCCCTGTCCTCCCAAGCAAGTAGCAAAAATCAAATCAGCATTGGTTCCCCTCTGTTGCACTCTTACGCATTTGCTCTGCTGCATTAACAATGCCTACAACTGCACAGGTAGGCACAATGCAAGAAAACTGTTCTTAATGTGTCTAGAGGAGGTCACCGGATTTTCAACTGATAGTCACAAGCAGACCCTGCAGATTTTTTTTTTTCAGTGCACGTGAAGAGCCTTGAAAGTAAAAGAGACCAAGAGCAGAAGCGAGGTATACTGACCGCATTCACCAGAGGCACTGCATTAGGTATATTAGATGCACAGAGATACACACCACAACATCGTGTTATTGCATTAGAACAATATCCTGAGGCATTTGATGTCAGTTCCTCCTGCATGCATAAAGGAAACAGTCACATGGCATCACTGGGGTGTTTTCTTTTCCTCTAGAGAGGAGATTCTGTTTGCCAGCCCCAGTTGAGGGATCGGCAGCCACCTACAGAGGCGCATCAAAGGAGGCCCCCCACAGCTGCAGAGGGAAACTGTCTGGGATTACACACAGACACCGCCAGCTGGGTGCATAAAGAACTTGATGAGAAATGGCCTAATGCAAGTCTGTTTCCAAGTGACGCTAAGGCTCCTCACAAATCGAAGGGACTGGGGAAAAAAAAAGAAAAAAAATGCTAATCTTCTCTCTGCACATGAAGTTTTCTGCTTTCAGTATGATTTGATTCTGACCGACAGATTTCTACTAGCAGCCTTTTTGCCTATTCCATTTTGCAATGGGTCCTGCACACAAAATATAAAATTTTGTTTCTGTGAGAAAAGGAAGATATCTAATGGATCAAGATCATACACAATTACTACTGAACATGCAAAAAGAAGAATTTGACATACATCACCACTGCTAGAGGAATTGTAGATATTCAAAAATTAAATTGCAAAACTAAAATATCTATAATAATTAAAGGACATATGAGTTTGGATGAAAACAAAGACCTTAGTTCTGCATGCCTGTAAGCATATTTGTAATGCCGTTACTCAATATACACTCCTGTCTTAGTTACTGAAGCTATTAACATGCATAAAGGTAAGCAGGTTTATAAGACACTAGAACACTGTGCAACTTACTCTCTCATTATTTTGAGGGAGTCCTAGAGAACTGCAGCTTTGAGTACTGAGAATTTCCTTGATCCTTTCATTAGAGCAGAGAGTTACCTTCATCTTCTAACATAACCCCAAATTCAGACAGAAATCATAAGTTGTTGAATCATCACCTAAATTTTAAGCTGCAACCCAGGGAGAAAACTGGAGCAATTGCAATCCTTCATCTAATAGGGAATATATTGTATCAGGTTTACTGAACATGAAATGCCTTATGCACAAAAGCCTGTGCCTGAAGAACTCAAAGCTAGAAAAACTCTTTGAAGTATCTGTTATATATTCTGTAAACAGCCTTTTCTTCTATCAGCATTCTGCTCAACACTCTGCAAGAGACAGAAATTCAGCCTTAGAATCAGACTAGTCAATATCTCCCTACATCTCTCTGCTGTGTACCTACAGAAAAACCTTAACTGTGAGGAAAGATCCCTCATGCCAGACTCACCTAAGAAAGTCAAGAGTTGGAGGGGTTTTCAGGCACCCCAGAGAAACCCCAAAGCCCAGCCACAGACATTGGGAAGCCAGGAGAGGGTTCAAGCTATCAGCTTGCTACCCATCTGGGGCACCCTAATTTCAACCCCATGCCCAGCTCCCCAGGCGTTGGAGTACGTTGTGGCTCTTTGGAGGTGGCAGAAACACCCTTCCCCTTCTAAGGCTCCTCAGGGTTGACCCTACCACAAAAACACATGCTTCAGAGCTGACTTGATCCTTAAATTGGCCTCCTTGCCCCAAGAGTGGCTTGAAGCCCTTGCATGCCGTGTGGTCTCTCTTTCTCCAGGAACACAAACTTCCTCGTCATCATCATTCAACTTTCCCAGCCATCAGGTCTCCTCAGGAAAGTCCTGAACCTCCCTGGCCTCAGAAGCTTCTCAGAGGCAACTCAAGCATCACTGGTCCTTTCTTAGGGGGGCTTGACCTCATCCTCTACCTGGCTTCAAGAGTGGAGTCCTCAAGCCAGGTAGAGGATGGTGAATCCCCAAGCCAGATTGCCTTGTTCTGTGATCCCCTTGGCCCCCAGGGACAACCTTACCCTCTGCAACCACATCATTTGAGAGGAGGGTTCAGAGAAATTTGGATTGTCCCACTCCAGCTCAACCCCACTGACAGCTTCAGCATCTCAGTTTCCTGCTGCTGGTCACACACCCCCACACCCATTCCACCCACACCAGCCATTCAGTTCCTATAACTCTTTGAGGGCAGCATGAACTGGCCTCAGCCACCCCAGAGAAGCCTCAAAGCCTAGGCAGGGATGACTCAGGGAGCCCTCACGTACAGGGCACAGTCCTGTAGGATCTGAACAGGGTGGGCAGACCTGGGAGCTGGTATCAAGGTCCATGAATAATCCCAGACTGCTGAAGGCAGGGTGATGACTTGGGTGGAGACCTATCCCAGAACTCCTGACAGGTGGAGCAGCAAGAGGCAGGGCTGAAGACTAAGCCGTGACAGTAGACCAAGGTTCAGCCAGGAGACGGGAACCAAGACTGGAGACAAATACTTCTCCAACAATACAGCTTGAAGTAAGGCTGGGGGCTCAGGCCTGAGCTTAAATGGATGTCCCAGGATATGGGCAGAGGATGTGGGTGGAGGCCCCAGGTGAGGCTGGTCAGGGACATTAAAGGCTGTTGATGCATTTAGTGCCCCAACACCCTGTCAGAGTTCCTCACTGCAACTCGGCTGGATGGGGAAAGATGCAGAAAAGAGCTCACACATTAGCAGAGTGAGAGTCCTTTTGTCTTGGGGACTATGTCTGGCTTCCTCCACTCTGATGATTTGGATCAAACACAACTTTTAACTTTTTCACATCCTCAGGATGTTAGAAGCCCATTGACAGAAGTATGATGTAAAAACTAGGAGTTAAGCACCGCCTGCTTCTGACCTAGCTGGAGTCTGCACAGACTCTGCACCAGGGAGGGCAGGCAAAGGCTGGGAAGCAGAGCACCAAGCAGCTTGTGAGGTGCAGCCCTAAATGGCACAATTTGGGAAGGCATCGCACTTGGATGTGATGAAGTGATACCACTTAATGAAATTTCTTACGAGATTAGCACAGGAATCTCAACTGCTTTGACACAGAGAAGTGATGTCTCTGTGGGAATTCTGTTTTTCCTTTGATTTCATGGGTTGAAGGGTTCTACAAGACTGCATCAAAGTAGCAGAGATCCAGAGAGTTCTTTAAGGAGGAAAAGGATGAAAATCTGAAATTCACAAAGAGAAGGCAAAAAAAATCAGAAAATGTATTCCAGGATAGCCTGGAAGTAAATGCCACCTTAATGAAATGCTGAAAGAGACTCATAGGCTGAGGACAACTCAGATTGTGCCAATGTAAAGATCTTACTTCCTCTTCGGGAGCCTTGCGACAAGGGTGTTACAGAACCAGGATAACCATGATGACTCTGCAAGTCTGAGCAAATACGAACTCACAGTGTTATTCACCCCATTGTACAGAAATTAGCTTTGGCTTGGAACCTTGCTGAACAGCTCCTGGAGCTGTCACACTTGTAGGACCAAGGAGAAGTTAACACAATCACATGATTGCTAGGATTGCTGATTAGCACCTGCATGATGCCTCTAGAGGTTCTGCATGATAGGCAGGTCATCTGTCTGGGAACCAGGGAAGTGACTTTTAAAACCGGAGAGGTCCAGAGCACTTGCTGTGTATGAAATGCATTAAAGAACTCTAGTACGTGAACAAAAGTTTTGCCGAGTCGCTTCTCTGTGATGTTGTTCACATTGACTGACAATGGGCTTGCCTAGTAGTCTGAAATTTACTGCCTGCTCATAATGTGAATACAGTTTTAAACAGCTTTGGATCCTTTCTAAGGCATTAGGAGTAACCCCGAAGATTAAAAACAAATTTGTAATTCATTTGGTTGGAAAAAAACCCCATGTTGTCAGGACTAACAAAGATTTGCGCAATGGCTGTCCGGGCTGTCAAGCCCTAACAGAGTCCTGGTGAATTCCTGCTGTAGTATTTATTGCCTGAAGGTTCACTGCTCAGTAAACAGAATGGTACATTTAAATTTAAGATTGCTTTTAGAATTTGCTACTCCTGGGCATGGACAGGCTAAAGGAGATGATGGAATTCCTTAAAAGAGGCAATAAATTCAACGGGGCTAAATCATTTGTTTGGATTCCAGCCATGGCATGAAAGCTTGGAGCAAGAAAGGCAGGTTGGTTTGATCGAAAGGAAAATAAGCTTTCTTCTTGGGTACATAGTGCAACCATACCCCTGACTACAGAGATGGAAATGAAACACTGAGGGAGGAAAGGGGAACAGGCATGAGAGAAAGTATTTGCTCAGCTCTGTTCTTGATAGTGGCAGCCAGAACTGACAATTGAAACAATCTCCGGTGGGTTACAACTTTTCTTGCTGTTGCAGCAAAGACATATGTCCTTACCCATCTCCTCTAATTTCTGATGGACGCATTGGAAATTTCAAACTTGTTAAAAGGAGTTCAAGAAGGCTGCATCTCAAGGTCAAGCAGCATATTCATTTAGTCACAGCTCTCTGACACAAAGAGGTCTCTCTTATATGGATTTTCCCATCCCATTCTCCTCCAAACAATTAGTATCTTCTGTATGTGGCACAACATATGACACATCGGTGATAATCCTCATAGCAAGCATGAAGATACTCCTGGCAGGTCCTTACTTTGCCTATGAAGGCTATTTAAGCCCCATAAGTCTTTACAACTTTTCTCTGGTATTAATTTCCCAACACCCACAGTGTCATATTCCTCCTTGGATCCAGTGATGACAAGGAAGGACAATGCATTCACCATATAGTGCTAGAAAGTGCTGGATTTTGGTAGTTCAAAGGGTGGTGGAGTTAACAGAGACCAGATTTTGAGATCTTAATTTCAGGAACTCCTGAGCACAAATAAGGTGTTAAACACTGAGGGAGGAGCACTACAACCACTACTTGCTCTCTGTCTGCCTTTTCTAAGAAAGAGTTCTCCATTCAATCCATGATCCAGATTGGTGACTGGGGAAGGCTGGGATGGAGCCCTAATTGTCCTGGTCAGCCTCATTGCACCCATATCATCAGCTCAATTACCCCATTTCCGCTCAGGTCTGGGTCATTAGGCCTGCTCTGAGCTGCCTGTTCTTGAATTATTGTTCAGGTTTTCTGGGTTGACCTTGGACCCAACTCATGACCTTGTCTCTGCCTGATGATGGTTGGACTGCCAGTGGGACCTATTGCTGTCATGACCCCACTGGGCTGCTGTGGGACCGCCTCACCTGGGTTGTGTCCACCCTCAGCTCCTGGCTTACATGATCCCTGAAAACTCACCCCATTTTTCACACCTCCTCCCCTGAAGCCTCATGCATCCATACCCTCTGCCCATGTTTAGGAGCCCCATTTCAGCTTGCTGGACTGTTGACAAGACCTTTTGCTATCAAAACTGTTACTCTGTTCACCCTTCCCAGACATGTTGGTGCTATGCCCCAACAGTGAGGCACTGCCGTGTCTGTGCTGTGGTCATCCTCAGCTCACCTTCCTTTGTGAAGCAGCCTTGAGATTGCCCCTCTCTGACAGTCTATGGGGATTGTAGGAGAAAGGGAAGCCTGCAAGGGATGGCTGGGAAAGAGAGGGAGATGGGAGAACTCTGGAGACAGTGGCATTCCCCAGCTGCTGCCACTAATTCTCATATTTCTGACAGCTGATCTCAGCTGTGTCAGAGGAGATCACAACAAATGTGCTGTTTCTCCAGCACTTCAGGAGAAGCAGCGATAGTTCCCACTCTTTGAAGCTAGGTACATTCTCTTTCCATTCATCTCATTCCTGCTGGGAGCTACCAACTTTGAAAAGATCTCTCTGTGGTGGATCAGCCTCCTTTAGGGCTGAAGAAAGATCTTTTTATTCCCTGGGAGAATGTCCACATTCTGGTAGCTACTGCCTCATGAGCAGACAGGTTACCTCTATCCTCCTACCATGCCTTTGGAATGGCATTATTTCTCCTCTTTTTTGGGGTTGTTTTTGGAGGTTTTTTTATATAAGTATCTTAACAAGCCCACATGAAGCCAGATGCCATTTCCACAGCTGCACCTTGTAAAGTGGGCACCAGTGAGACTTTATCTCATCCAGGTCCAGCGGCAGGGAAGATACCCTGGTCGTACCTGGAGGAACTGAGGAGAAGGTTATGAAGGCAAAGCCTCACTGGAAGTGATCCACCAGGTCAGAGTGAGATTAATATTTAGAAGAATATGTACAAACAGCAGGGATATCCATATTACATAGCTAAAGGACAATTAATATAAATACAGTTGGAGCTTGTCCTGTCATCCTTCAGGACACATAATGTCAACCAAAGCCAGAGGAAAAGAACAGCAGAACAGCCTCTATTCAGCAGAGAGCACATGCAGCTGTTTAAAAGACCTTCTGAGTGTGGCCGGGTTATTCACATGTGCAGACTTAAGTGTGTACTTAGGCTCTCTCCTAAATAGGGGCCCAAAGGCAGTCAGGATTTGACCCAGATCACATAATGATTTAGTGAGGCTGTAGGAAATAATCTCTGGATGCACCGTTCCTTCCTCCAGCCAGTGAATCATGGTGCCTCTCTAGGCAGTCTGACTGGCATAATCCTGGGGGGGGGGCTGGGAAAGTAGGAAAATAAAAAAGGATTTCCATTTTATCAAGATAAAGTTGTAGCCGGAGCTGATAACAGGTTACTTGAAAGAATGCCGGTCATGTACACTTAGTGATTGTTGCTTAATTTGTTTAAGCTGAAAAAGCCTGTTTCTACAGTGGAATACAAATTAGGGTAATTATGTTGTGATGGAATACTGCATGTGTAAGATGAAAGCCTTTCTTTACAAAAGCCTCTTCATCACTTGAGTAGAAGAAAATAGAATCCTGCTTAAACAACATGTTGTTTTCTGTATTTCCATTTGAACAAAAGACTTTTGAATCTTTTTTTCCCCTGTAATATTGCATGGTTTGGTTTTCTGAAAGTGCTTTTACTTTTGACAACCTCACAATTAAACCCTCCAATATACATTCCAATATGTAAATATAAAAGACTGAGGTAAACATAGTAATGTATAATTGTTTCACAACCTCTGTAGACTATCAGTAGTTGGGCATTCAGATTACGTATTTTTCATATTCTCCTGACTGTCACAGTTACTCATAAGCTCTTGTCTGTCTTAGTGTTCTGTAAGTGTCATAATAGTACAATTCACAATGATGTTTGTAGTTGGTTAAAATAACGTACTGCAGGTTTTTATATATGTTTTGCAGTCAGATCGTCTGATCATAAATTACTCAGATACAGATTGAAAGCAATTCACTGCATATATCTATGTATCCATGATAATTATTTTTATTTCAACCTGTAAAAATCTTTATTTCCACTTCCTATGTGAACTGCAGTTACTGTTTCGCAAGGGACAGCTTCTTAAGCATCAGTATGTATGAAATGCTTATTGCACAGGCTTACTCAATGCACTTAGACACTTGCACCAAATGATCTTATCCAGGCCATCCTTATTCACGTGAGCAAATCTTGTAATTAGTTCCAGTGGATTGCTGTCTGACTAAGACTGACTTGCAGAAGTAAGAATTCGCAGGGTTGTGCCCTTAGTTAACATGACAGGTGAGAAAATCAATTTCTTTGTGTAGGAGAAGTAGACAGCGTTGAAGTGAATACTCAGAGAATCATTATTCATTCTCTTCACACTAGAATTCAAAACTAGTATTTGAAGTTTGGGGAAATTGTCTTAATGAGGATTATTTTAAATTGTCTGTTTAAAGACTGGCAATTTAATTACCAAGAAAACAGATCAAAGTAAATGCCTGAAATGTACATTTTAAAATTACTTATCAAGGAAGATGGAATCCAATAAAATAAGGAGGGAAAGAAAGTAAATATGCAGATTGCCCAAGTACTCCCCTCCCAGGTAATTAAGAAGACTCCCTCTCTGGCTTCATGTGCTTGACTGAAAAAACAGTCATCCTTGTATGAAATAGATATGTCAGACCTGTTATATGTACATGTACAGAGAGAGACAGAGGATTTATTCTCTCTCTAAAAGAAAATGTTATTTTCCAGGTTACTTTTGCAAAAGTAAGGCTGTAATTATGCATTACATTGCTGTATTTGCAAGCAAGGTAAAATGTCTGAGTCTCAGCATTTACAGCTATGATCTACTGTGATACAAGAAGGCACCTAGAAAAGGCAGATGTCATTGGATTTGCAACAGCACAGAGCTTCATCACTCAGAGGAGTCTTGGCAGGGGGACAGAGAGTGCCTAGTCCTGCCTACCTTAGGAAGATGCAAATATGAGGAGGGGAACAGCCCTCATACCTCTGTGTATGGGTGCAGGGGAGCTGAATTCACTCAGTACTTTCTGTGGGGACCTACCACTCACTGTGTTTGTTCTCATTGGTTCATGATGTCCAGTAACCTGAGTTAAAACATGTTTCTAGAGTCGCTAAAATTACGCAATGCAGGAATTTTGAGAAGCAGAAGTTGCTTACTAGATATCTATCCTTTTTGTAAAATTTCTTTAGTCTATTACAACTCTGACTGCTTTTGATATATTCAGTAAATAGGAGGCCAAATCAAAAGGCATAATATGATTAAAAGGCAACCAATACAGTCACTCTTAAATGCTTAGGGAAAGTCCACTGGATTTTTGTGACTCTACGCAAAAGTGACTCCTCAGGCACAGCATTTTTATTGCCTTTTTTTTTTCCTTTCCTAAATGAAGAGGTCAGTATATGCTATGCAAGAAAATATTTTTATTATTTTATTTGGTGAATATTTGCATTGAGTTTATCTTGTCTTTTACCTTGTCTTCTGACATCACTTGCAGTATTTTTTTTAGTAGTCTGAGATAAAGAGCAGGTTTTTTCCGTTTCGGTTATCCAAAGTGATGCTTGCAGTCACACAATTCATCAGGATGCACCCAGGATGCATCTGTATACTTCCTTAGTATACAGGTATCACACCTTACAGTAGAGCACATTTTAACAAACAGTATTCAAATATTTTGTAATGACGATGCCCTTCTGTACAGCTCTGGCAAAAGAGAGAGCACAGGGGTTTATCTGTGTGATCCAAAACGGGTCAGCTCACAGTATTGACCTAGCAGAGCTTTGGGTGATTATTATCATAACACAATATTATATTTTTAAAAGGTTGTTCTGCCCTCTGAGCCTTCCTCTGACATCCCGTGGGAGTTGCCCCTGTGTATCTGACAGCTGAATTGGTCCTTGGTGAATTTTTAGCACATGGAGCTGTGCACACAACTTTGGTTAACAATAACATGTTGCTATGGGAGCTCTGTGCATGCAACTCCCTGCTTACTGTGCCGAAAATTGCTCTGGAAGGCAAATGTAAGTATGTCTGGTATTAGTCTAATTATTAAGTAGAATTAGAATCTTGTGCTCTGTGAATATCAACCAGAGAAGGAGCTTAGCATGAATAAAGATGCTTGCCAGCAGTGGCTGAGGTGCTTCTTCTGCTTTCCTTTAAACAGAAATCACATCCATAGCTGGGAGACTAATTATTTTGGAACCTAAGGGAAATGCAGCCTATATAAGAGAGAAAGTGATCTGCAGTTAAGGATCAGTGAGCCAGCTAATGGCTGGTTAGTCAGGAGGGTACAACTCCAGAATGTTAATAAAACATGTCTGAAGTCCAACACCTCAGGGAAGAGGCTGAATGCTGCAGAAGATATATGTAGACAGAGGCTCTGTTGTTTTCTACTGCTGAACTACTCCTTTAAAGCAGGTTTTAAAACTGTTTTGAGACTTGTTTATGAATATCAAAATACCAGCAGGATAATAAAGCGAAACTCACTGTGGCCAAAGCAAAAAATGTTGCTAAAAGAAAAATATTACCCTTTTGTGAAGTACATAAAACATGTTTGGTGCTTGCTGAGCAGGTGTGCAGTGCAGTACTCTTGTACAGTAGAGGCTTGGCTAGCTTTCGTCATGCCCTCGCCAACAGAGATCATGACTTATTAACCAAAACAGCATGTAACATTTGAAATTATAATATAAATGCTAGCTGTTTTATCCTTACAAGAAACAGCTCAGGCCAGTACCATGGCTTTATTTTGTGAACAGAGAGTATAAAGTAGAAATCAGCTAGAGGTTTTGACAAGAAAGCCTGTAGGAAATACCAAATTGCTACTTGTTGTGTATTACATAAAATAGTTATTACATTATTTTTCTTGATATAGTGCAGGCAGCTGTGTAATAAGTGCTGCAGAGTAGTATTTTGATAAACACAGGAGAATACCTCCTTCCTTAAAATGTCCCCTCTTAGAGGAGCAAGTGCTGTGGTCCTATGAGCCCTGCATCCAGACTTGCTTGGGGCCGAGGACCGCAGGATGGATCCCACACACCTTGAAGACCTGAGCAACAGGGAAACTGCAGGAATAACTTAGAGGCAGGTGACAGCACAGCTCCTTGGTATGCACCTGGAGGTGGACACAGCTCTGTGTCATGATGGCCCAGCCACCACAGCCTCCCCCACTCCATCCCTTCACGACGCAGCAGGAGTCTCTGGCTCCAATCCATCTGTCCATTGCCCTCTGAGAGATTTCTGTCCCACACAGAGCCCTTTTATAGTTATAGGAAGAGGCAGGTATGTGTTTTACAACTTTTTTACATCTCAAACCACAGCACCAGTTGCTTTGCTTAAATGAATTTACTATTTGATGATTTACTAATTACTTGTATCAGTTTCCTGAACAGGCACAGGCATTTTTTATCTGAGAGAGGTGCTAGTGAGACTGATACTCTGATAGTGATATTTGTCCCCAAGGCATCCTGCAGTGTCACCCTTGTAGAAGTAGATATCAAGGGAAATGAAATTTTTTACATTAGACTTGGTAGATTACTTCAGCCATGCTTGATGTTATGGTGCCAACAGCAGCCTTCTGCAAATAAAGTCATCACACAAGTAGTCTCTTGTAGTCTAACCTCTTCTTCCACAGGAGTTTGTAAGGTATAGTCTAGACTGTCTGGCTACCCCACCTCGTCCTCTACTTCTGCTGCTAGTTTTTGTAGTCATGGTAGTTCCACTTTCAAAAAATTATTTGGAAGGCAGAAAAAAGTTTTTATACCAATTACACTGAAACAAGAGCTCAACTGTTATCAATAGAGTCATTCCAATTTACAGCACCCTAATTAAATTTGCTCTTGAGTTGCTTAAAGCATCCCCAGGAAAAATGTGTCAGCAGGTATTTTTGTAGTTTTCAGCTTCTGAAAACAGATATTTTTAGTATATTAGTCCTTTTACTGGCAACGTATAATATTTAGATTAAATATTTTTTAGGAGTTAGGGACATTTCAGAATAAATGAGTGTATATATATAAAAAGGGGATACAACTCACAAGTAGTCCAGAGCCACTGAAGGACTTCTGCTCCATTGAGAAACTTTAAGTATCCAGTTTGGAAGATGGAACTGTAGAAACTTTTAATCTAGGAAGGAAGGGAAGTAGTCAGACCATGGTCTTCACACTCATATGGTGCAACACTGAATCAGATGATGAATGTGTGCCTACAAGGAGCAGGACATTACCAGCCTCTCATGAGGGCTCCTTGCTAATGATTGTGCCATTAAATGGTATCATCTGTTGGACGTGTGTTACTTGGATTGTTGGCATTTTATAATACCAGCCATTTTATCACTCCCCATAGAGATTTGAGTTTAAAATGTCCAGAGTATGCCATACAACCAGTAATAGACACAGATACAAAATATTGTATAGCAGACTTAAGCAGAAGTTTATCCTTATTTCCGCATTCTTCTGCCTACAATAAGCTCTGGCATCTTTTTCATATTTGTAATCCCATATTGGTAGAGATGGACATAAATTCAAAATGATGCTTTGGCATACTTCCCAAAAAATGAGTTCATACACTGAGAAATGGATTCTTAACAGAAAATGCATGTTTGTAATTTGGTTTGACCTGTTTTCATTTCCATGTCATTTGTAATTTTGTAACAATGAAGTTTGCAGGAAAAACTCATTGAGTGTTTACAGTGAGACCCTTCCAAAATGCAGTCAGTGTGTTTGGTATTTGAAAACACATCCACAGCTCATGAAGCCCCAGAGTGAAAGGAAATCTGGACTGAGTTTTCGAAAGCGGAAAGTGGGAATCTGCACATAGAATTGGGTGTTGGGTTGCACAGCTGCAGTGGACTGTCCCCTGACTGGGAACCGGAGCAACAAGGCAAGAATTGGAGCTTGCCTGCATTGCTGTTCTGGTGAGGAAATATTTGCCTACACTATTTCAGCAGTGCCGTGGTGTATTTGTTACTTTGAGATGATGTAAGAGATCCTGCTTTCCTAATCATGGGAAATAATAAATAATGAGAAATAATCTCCTGGGCTGTGCTAGCAAGTGCTTGAGTGGAGAAGACAACAGCACGGCACATTTCTGCTCAAGTTACCTCCCGCAAAAGTGTCTTTGCAAAAATGCTTCAAATTCCTGAGCAGACTAGTGCTTCTGGTTTGACTTGTGACTTCTGTGTCAGGTCCCCAAGGGTACCTTCAAGCCCTCCTCTCCTCGACAGTCCTGCCAGTGACCTCTATGCACACCACCTCCGCTCAGGGCACAGGAATCTCTTTCGGCTCAGCCATGCCCCATCTCAGCCACATCTCTGCACTGTCTCTGACCAGGGCTGGGCCCAGCACCACGGGGAGCTTTTCTCCTGGGTTCACTGATTCTCAAACGTGTCAAGGGCTCTTGGCACCCATGGGACAGCACCCATCAGCGGTCATGGCCAGCCCTGGGCTCCATGCAGCACCCCAGCTCACTCATGGGACAGCCCCACTCCTGCTGCATCCCACAGAACACCGGCTTTTGGCAACAACCCAGAATGAGGAGCAGGGATAGCAACCATCAGTCTCACTTGAACATTACAAACCCAAAACAACTGACGTTTCCCATGCAAACTGTACCTTCTGGTCAGGGGGTTGGGGGAAAAAAAGTAAAATTTGTCCTTTTCACTATGGTTTTTAGGTTCACAGATGTGTCTATACAGTTTCTATGTGTCTAAATAGTTTTCTACCACATGGAACTGAAGTTTCTTTTGATGTCTGTTTTCTTTTCCACCTTTTTTTCACTCTCTTCTCCAAACTTCATCTACTGGTGTGATATACACATTTCATTATATCTGAAACCACAGTGCTCGTAATCTGAGAAACAAACCCTCACAAGGGCCAAGAATCGCATCCCTCCTAGCTTCAGTTCCTAAATCCTAAATTTTGTAGGGATTCTGATGGCTTGAGGGCTTCTATCTGAGAAACTGACAGATCAATTTGACATATTTTAAAGAATATTGAGTTCACACTTTTCTCTAAACCTGGATGTTTTATTTCCTCAGCTGTTCTTATTTGCTTTACTTAAGGAATAGTATTGTGTCTCCAGTTTTGATTAAACGTTGTTTGTAGTCCACTCTTCTAGCCTGCAGTGGAGAAGAAAATATGTTTTCAAAGACCAAATGTCAATAATAAGTTATTACAGCTGATGTAGCAAAGCTGTAGCCCATGTTATGACCGTCCTTTATTCCGTACAGCTTGCTGATCTATTCCACTCAAAGATCTGCTTTCTTGCAGTCTCCTCAAAGGAAATTTTATGGGATTTTTGATCAAGACAATGCAGAAATCTTCGAGTCTCAAGACAGTGCAAAATACTCTTTTTTTCTCTTTACAAAAATTGCAGGCAGTTTTTTATCCTGTTCTGTGGAATAAAGGGCTGGGAGTTAAAAGGATAACTTTTGATAGAATACTTCTTTATTGAAAAGCATCTATGAATAACCCAAGGGTGTCAGTTGAGGTTTGACTGACCCACCAACCCTTGAAAATTGTACCTTGTGCAGAAGAAGGAATTGTTGTTCTTCGTCTGCATTGAGAAAGGGCAGGTTGCCACAGATCTCTCCTGCATGCGAATGGCTGTGTCTCCTGAGGAGCACATTGATGAGGGGCTCGGTCCGTGGGGCAGTGCTGTGCTACCTGCCTCACAGCAGGGTGTGTGCCTGGGGCACAGCCCTGCAGCCTGCTGAGAGCTTCTCCGAAACACTGAGCTCTCTGACTCAAGTGGAGAATGAGTGAAGGGCCATGTCTCTTTGTGACATCTCACAGGACTAGATCATGACTTTTATGCTGTAATACGTCGCTGTTTAGTAAACACCAATTTAAAAACATACTATGCAGTGTTTTACGTGGGTGTGTCTCAAGCCTGATTCCTTTACAAATGGCCTTTTCTTCTTGTAGGTCCCTCTGTAGATCAAATTTGGGCCACATCCTTCTATTAATCCACCTTAATTCCCATTAATTTAGGAGAGTGTATCCCACATGAAACAGTGGTCTATTGCAGAAAATTACAGCTTGCATTTCATTTTTCCAATACATTTATTACCGTTGGTTTACAGATTTTTTTGTAGTCTGCATAAGTCCCTGAATTTATTTCAAAACTTAAGGCTCTAAGTTAATGCATCTACAACATTTCTTGTTTTCAAAGTATTACAGTTTCTAAAGGCAGTATAGCAATAAGATCTTTGTTCCATAAAATACACCCACGATGTGTTTTTCTTAGTTCTTTACACATCTAATGTCTTAATAGGTTTTGCAAACTCTGTCACATTCAATGAAAAAGTAGTTTCCTGCTGATGACGGAGCATTGGCTTGCCATTTTAATGTTTTTGCCTCCACTTCTCTTTTGGGACAGATATTCAGGCATATATCACCCTCTTGCAGCAGATAAATCGGTTCATTGCCATTTCAGCTATTCAGCATTTTTCCTCAGGTGGACATTCTTTGGGTTTTGTGACAAAATGTCAATACAGAAAGAGATAGGAAACTTGGCATATCTAGAAATATATCTCGAAAGTAAACGTTTGGTTGTTTTTCAGTATACACCTGGCTAAGATATGAAGACCACAGCCACTGACTCTTTGGAGTTACAAGCTGTGGAGTTTTCAAACTTTCCAGAAATAATTTTGTTTATGTGCACCCATCTGTAAGAGGTAAATATGAAATATTGGCATTTATCCACATCACTTTAAAGAAAAGAAGGAATAAACCTCCATCCCATTTCCAGAATTATTACTTTGTTATGGTAGCATTCCCCTCCTACCAAAAATTTCAGTATGTCTATGAAAAGGCTTTTTTGAGAACTATCCAGTCTACAGTTTACAGCTACTCACTTGTTAAGGCACCAGGTTCTTATCTGAGTAGGTTCTGTATTTAACACCATGTTAAACTAAAGACAGCAAGTTTGCTGAGTCTGGGACACTCTCAGTATGGAGACTAAATACACTCTCTTGGCTCTGCTTCTTCAAATGTTTGCCTTTGCTTGTCAGGTAGGCCATATAATAAGGCGAACTGCAATTATTTACTCTGCCATTGCACTGGGGATAAAAATGGCACAAATACGTGATTTCAGGAAAAAATTATTCTTGATCTGGATCTCTGTGCAAGGTGGTCAGTGTGGCTGGAGGCTGTCTTCTGCAGGGCATGGCTATAGGCTGTCCTTGCCTCAGAAGATCCAGTCTCGGCTCCTTAACCACAGGCTTGTGGGCACTGGGGAATTACTCTGTTCTACTCTGGCTTCCCAGGATTATTTATGTATTTGGCTAGGTGTCCTCTCTCTTCTGGCTGGCTGCCCTACCCCCTAGGTTTTTATTTGATGTTTCTTCTTGCCTGCCTTCCTCCTGGCCCCATAACTCTTGCATTCCCGTCTCTGCCACAATCCAGGGGTAGAGGATGTGGCCCCCGCTCAGCTGCTCTCCACTTACAAGGCTCCCCAGGAAAGTTGTGCTGTACCTCTCAACCCTTCAACAACTCTCAGCCCACCTCACTTAAAACTTCTCCCTTATCAGTCAGACTGCCTCTGAAAACAAATTCGAACTCCCAGTCCAGGGCAAATCAGGCTGCTGAAGCCTAACAAGGGGTGAGGGCTCAAGCACAGCATTTCTTACCCAGCTGTGAGGAGCTCCCTGACCAATACTGGGCACCAGGTAGATTGTCTTTTGAATATAAGTGTTTAAGTTTAGATATTTTGCCCCATGTGACCAGGCACCTAATCTGCATGTGAAACCTACTCGGGAAGGAATAAGGTGCCTTTCTGGATCACACCAGAGCTGTCCGAACCATGCTAGATTCAGAAACACAGCAGTCAGCTCACCCTGCTCCCACTGGCAATGCTGCAGTCCAAAACCCACTGCCAACTGGAGTGTGGTGCCATAAAACATTTGGCACCAAGTGCTGCATGATCCTTGAAGACACTGGTTCTTGGCAGGAAAGAAGCTCTTGCCTCCTTAGAAATTGCCCCAAGGGATGAATTTTCTTTATTCACCTCTTCTTTTTTTGGTTCCCGTCACTACACCTTTCAGTAGATTTTGTAGGTAGAATGTAAGGGTTTCAACACTTTTAAGGTACCGTGAAGATGTTGATAAAATTTGTGAGGTAGAATAGTTGACTTCTCTAACAGTAATATAGTCCAAGCTGAATTATGTTTCATTTATGGTTTTCTAAATTATTTCATTAAATTAACTTTTCTTTAAAACCTGCTATATATGAAGATGTATCTTTTTCCTATAGAGGCTACACTGCTTTTGCTTCTCATAAGCAATTCCACCTTTTCTTTATCCTTTTGCAATTTTCGAGAAGGAGGAAAAGTGATTAAGAAATAAAGCATACAGTCAAATGGGAAATGTAATTTCATTCAAGTATAAACAGAGTTGAGAAAGAGATATATGCCTCTTTCTCAGTCCTTACTCACAGGTAATGTGAATATCTGCGAAAATACACCCAAATGCTGCGATGTTCCCTGGTCTGCAGTTGTTTTCCTGATAGATATGGGAAAAGTGTTAGATAGTTCTTGGAAGATCCAAATTATGACATTAGAAATAACGGAAAGCTGCAGTTAAATCATATCTTAGCACTGCAGCTGTGGTGTGGGGAAATACAGAAACTATTGAAAAGCTGTGCTCCTTCTCATTGTTCAAAACAGAGCATTCTAGCAAAAGGTGCTACAGAAGACAAAAAGCTATTTTTTATACTCAGAGGTGGTTAAAGCAAGTTTCCTAGGCCAATGTGCCTGTAAATGATCTGAGACAAGTTTGTTCAGTAACATCAACTTCCATGGTGTGTTTGGAAAAAGTAAATAGCTTTTGCCTTAGCTGTAAAATAGAAGTTCAGGCTATTTTTTTTAGCGGGAAAGGAAGATTTTTACCATCACATCCCAGTACCTATCTCTCATAGTGCTACCCATGACAACTGCCAGGTGCTGCCTGTCATGGAAACAAATACTCTTCACCCTTCCTGATTTTTAGCAGCTGGTCTGCTTCTGGCTCCAGCTGCTGTTGCTGCTCTCCATCAGAGCTTTCTCAGGCAGATTAGGAGTCGGGATTTAGTCCTGTTTAGGGGTAAGGAAAACATGGAGCAATTTTAATTTCCAATTCATCCCAAAACAAAGTTTAGTTTAGATTTAGGGTTTACCCACAGCCCTGCTGAGCATTTATCAATCCTAACCATCACTTTCTTAGAAAATAAGGATTAGACAGAAAATGGAGCTTAATTGCACTTTAAAACAGCAAGATTGCAGCCCGACTCCTCAGTTGCAGTGCAACAGGGAAAATTAATTAATTCCTCACGACTGGCCCAACGTTTTTTAAACAGAGAAGAAGGCAGAGTGGCCATCCTTCTAAGTTGAAAGAGATGGCAAAGTCCCTCCTAGCTTGTGTTGGTCTGTACAACTGGTGTTGAGTTTCAGATTAACAGAACTAATCTGTAGAGACAACGTTAACTGGATATATATACTTAGCAGCCACTGTTATAAGGTAACATTATTATTGGTTTGTTAAGTTTTGTTTGGGTTTTTTTTTTCCCCCTGAACCATAATTCATCTACTTTGCTATATATGGAGCAGTCTATTTATTTTCCTGAAATTATTTATGCCACTGTGAAAAGTAATAGACTGTTTGTCTGAGTCTCTAGATGGTGTGGCAGTGACAGTGCCCTATTTATTCAATGTTATGCACGTCTTGCCTACCAAGTTTCATGTTAATTTTTGGTAATGTGGTAACGTCTTTTCTCTCTAGTTTTTGTTTCAGCAAAGAATTAAACAGGATATGAATTTACAGGCAGCTTAGAAAACAGATTGAAATGCTGGAGCAAGTTTCTAACTGTCCTTGATGCTATGTCTTTTGAGATGGATATAAATCATGTAAATCTTGCTACAATAATTCTTGAAGTTGGCTGAATCTTGAATGCTTAATCTTTTGACCTTTATGATGTATTAATGTTTTCAACATATTTATCTAAACTTTTAAGGAGAAGGCATCTCAAATTATGTGTGGAGGGGGGAAAAAGGAAAGGAAAGAAATCTGGAACCAATAAACTTGTGGAGCTTGTAAATTCTTTCTTTCCAAGTTATTCATCCTAAAGAGGGTACAGGCTCTGCTTCTTAGAAACAAAAATGCAGACAGAGGAATGGGACACTTAATGAGCATAATATATCTGGAGGCTTCAGACTGAGGACAACCTATATTGAAGTATCTGCCCTTCCAGTCAAATCTCTTAAATTTCTTTCCCAAAATGAAAGGTTTGTAGTACAAAACAGTCAAATTAGTGGAAAATTAATCAAAACCTGACTGGAGGACACTGGTCTTCAATGCAGGTTATGTTCACATTAACTTTGCTGTGTCTCTCATAGTTTGGGAGGTTTAGTCTATGTGGAAACCATTTTTTTCTGTTTTCTTGGTTTTTTTTTAACCATCGCCACTTCAAAAGTGGATGAAAGAACATTGTAAAAAAAATTACTTAGGAAAATCATTTAGGGGCAAAAGCCACAGAGAGGAAATTCGAAGCCACAGAATATTTTTTAGGAAAACTGATCACATGAAAACAGGAAAGGAGATGATTAAATTGAAAATATTTGGCAGCTTTAAGTATAACAGACACCAGTAATCATTTGCTGATGTATTTACTGTATAAGCTGCACATGAACAAGCTAAGTATATACAATATGTCAGAGTTCAGGTGTGAGCCAGGTTATGTGTTCATTGCCTTATGATTCCCAGAAATGTGTGTTTTCTCATCAGCATTCCCAAAAGCATATGGAATATGGAGACTGTGGGATTGAGACTACAGACCTTAAAACTTATTTCATCAATAAAGCAGGTAAGCTGCTCTCCTGTTCATCATTTCATGTCCTATGGGAAGTGTCCATACAGCCATGAGGCCCCAGACTTCATATTACGGTCTCTCATTCAACCTCAAAGCAGCAGAGTGAGAAGATATCACTGCAATAAATCAGGGGGGTTGTATTATTTGTCAATTCTATCAAAGGCTGACAATTGCTCTGCACGAATTGGGCATCTGAATTATCAGCAGTGCTTACCCCTTAAAGCACAGCAAGAAAGGCAATCTATGTGCCTGACTGCTGCTTTTGCTCTCTGCTCATACTCCTGAGTGTACCTCTGTTCTGTAGTAGGGTAGCATTTCATTCATTTTAAAATAAATTTCTATAAGTTAAATTGGACTTTGTTTACCTTAAAGACAGTCAAATTTAAGATAACAGGAATGAAATACTGAAAATCCTTAGAAATGTTGGAAGACAAAAATGCTCAAACATATTCCCAGAGAAATTATACCCTTGAGGTTAACTGTATCATTGAAGGGGAAGATTTAACCCAACTCCATGGGTCCAGTGCTTTCACAGGGATAATCTGCAGATATCAGAGGAGAAAGGCTGTATTATTTCATTAGAGGGATCTCCATCTTTTAAGCAACTGATCTCTTCCTGAGAGATGACTGAGTGCCTCTCCAGTGTAGGTGGGTTTGGCTTTCCAGAGGGAAGCTCCACACAGCAAAAAAGGCTCATGGCACTACATGCTTGGGAACCCTGACTCTGTTTTGAAAACCTCACAATTTTTCCATCAACTGTCACAGCACAGCAATTTATGTGGGATCAGAATGAAATGTTGACAGATGAGTAGTGTTCATTATATCCTGCTAGTCAGGGGACACCCAAACCAGGTCACCCAAGAGGTCCCCAGGAAGTGGACAGGGAAGGTACTGAGCTCTGGCTACCAGCAGGACACAGCCAGACACTGCCCCCCTTCCCTTGTCAAGAAAAAGTTTAATGTTTTTCCAATTACAATTTCAGGTAAAATTTAATCAAGGACAAAAGGACCTAGTCACGGTGTCACTGGAAACACAGATGTTTATGTCCTTTATAAGCCCCATGACCAGGTAATACCATCCATGATGGGAACAGGCATGTTCCCCTTGCATCAAGAGTTCTTTAGAGTCCCCTACAATTTGAGTCATAAGCCTGAGCCTCTGGGAAAGGAAAGGAAAGGAAAGGAAAGGAAAATCACAGGGATGTTGAACTGCAAAGAGAGCACCAAGCTGTTTTGTGTGGAAGGGCCAAACCCCTGCCTGGCACTGGGACAGGGGTGTGCTTCAGATCTCACCAGCCTGTGCTTGGCACAGTGCTGAACGGCCCCAAGCAGAGAGGGCTGGGACTTAGTAACCTCCATGCTCCTTCTCCCCAGGGCAGCACTACATTTCAGCCCAAAGGGAAAGCACTTTTGGATCATGCAGGCCAATTTACTAATGAGAACATTCTGACCCTAATGAGAAATGGGCAGTCACGCTAATGCAGGAGGATATACTGAATTTCATCGCACACTATCAAATCCATTGTCATAAACTTTAAATTCCACTTATCTATTTCTGTCGGACCAAACCAGCCTGAACTCACAGACCAACCTACTAATTGCAGACAGAGTGCTAGATCTGTAACTGTTTGGTTTTCTCTGAAACCAGCTTGCACATCCCCTTGTATCGCCTCAAAAACCAACTCGTTCTTACTGTGGGTTGTAAGGTGGATTATGAGCACAAACCGCTTTCAATATCCATCACCAGTTTTCCACATTGGACTTTAATTCTCAAACTGTATGTTGGCAGTTGCAGTCAATAATGACTACTGAATTTTCTATTACATTAACCATAGCAAACTGAAATCTAGTACCTCTGAAAATACAGAAAATATCCTGAGCGTTATTAAAATGAAAATTTGTGAATGGAGCCTGTCAACTCTCCTCTAATTACTTACATAGAAATATATATACTTATATATATACTGAAATGTATTCAGTATATAGAAACTACGTTGAGTGACTAGTCAATTTATTTGCATGCTGGAAAAGCTCATGTTCTAGGCATGTGTTTATATGAGAACGGCTTCAAGCATATGCTTTTTATTTTTCCCAAATAGACAGATGATTTCTTTTTCTAGAGGCTCGTAATAGATTTTTCTGCTCATATGCTGCAGTTAGTGCACATTTTTTTCTTATTTATAGTTTTGTGAGAATATACTGTTCTTGGAAGATGTTGGATTGACAGTCCTGCAAGATATTCCAACCTGCCCTGCTATTTTCCTTAACCCTGACCTGTTGAAATCACCTCCTGGGGTGAGAAAGATGGTCACTCTTCATCCCCTGCTGGTACCTGGCTTCTTCACTGAAGACTGCTCACAAAACTAGCAAGCAAGACCACTTCTCAGGCTATGCAGTGTGGTTTGGGCATCTACGTGGAAGAACTAGTTGAAGATATTTTGCTGATCTCTTAATTCTGTAGACACAGAAGCCTAAAATCTAGTTTTCTTTAGCATACTGGGAATTAGGATATGTTTCAAGGAATG
Source organism: Callaeas wilsoni (assembly GCA_013398955.1). Classification (NCBI taxonomy): domain Eukaryota; kingdom Metazoa; phylum Chordata; class Aves; order Passeriformes; family Callaeidae; genus Callaeas; species Callaeas wilsoni. The sequence continues at coordinate 23,878 of VWPU01004453.1, forward strand.
ATATTGCACAGTTTTATAAAATTCAGTATTTTATATAGATTTCTAAAACAGAGTACCAATGTCCTTGTTTTATAGAAACATTTCCATTTCACTAGGGCCTATCCTAAAAAGAAAAAAAAGGTTGATTGTCTACTTGTTTGTTAAACTCCAGGTCCCCTTCACAATGATCACAATCAAACATTTAATCATGCTAGACTTAAAACCATCGAGGGCCTTTTTTTTTTTTGTAGAAGGAAAACTGCCTCACTGACACGTGTAAAACCAAATCACAGCTTGGGGCTAGAATTCGATGGGGTGAGTCTTCATAAAATTCAACAGTAAGAAGACATAGAAATACCTTCTGGAAATAAATAGTAATCGAGTGTTCTATTCTTTACTAGATTTTTAAAACTCAGTCCCTGAGACAGTGTGGCCCTTGCCCTGGCAGCAGTTCAAATCAGCTGAAATAAACCTGGAGGTTTCATTTTGTCTGGCTTGCCCAAGAGACAACTCTGATCCGTATGGAAACGGAATATAAAGCATGTAGGCATGCAGTGACAAAAGGTGCCTACGGGCAGCAAAGGGCAAAAAATCAGGATGGGTCAGCTGAGTAAACATCAAAGACTCTCAAATAACCAACAGAAAAGTAAATATTCTCAAGCAAATGGGATATGCCCGTAAGACCATTGAGATTTCATAGAAAACATTCTTTGAAAACAGTTCTGCTGGGGTGTTTCTATTTGTCTTTTCCATTCTAGAATATTGAATTAAAATGGTCTGTTTGCTCTTAAAGTTCATAAGTTCTTGCTACTCAATCCCCACTGCAGCCTCTTGACACCTCAATTATGTCTTCAGCAACTCCTGATAGTACCACAGATGATGGCATTGCCCATCTGGATATTTCTGATACACCCCACCATGAGACTTGCTTAGCAAAATACATGCAGGTACAGAGGATAAAAGGTATTTATCTATAAAAGGACTGTGCAAGGTCTAGGAATTATTTAAAATCCACTTAAACCCCATGAAGGTAAGAAGTCATGCATTTAGGGATTATTATTTGAGAGTATTAAAGGAACATATTTTAAAGACAAAAATTCCTACGTGATTTCTTATTGCTTCATCTCCTGCAGAAACTAAGAAGAAGGATTAAAATACCCATTCATTTCAATGCTCAGGCCCCTAACTTGGGCTAACCCGAGAACTTTTGCTGTTACATTCTCTCACGTAGCTTCTGCTGTTCTTTGATAATAGCAAAACTGGTATGAGCTGTATATGATGTAATCATTGCTTATTAAAACCCAACCATTGGCTGGGGGAGTTTTGTATGTTAGTGTCATTCTGGCTTAGGTGATATCTCTAGTGTGCTGCACATGGGAGCTGATCATTTTGGCTGCACAATGAACCACCCCAACAGCTGATTTAGTCACTTAATATCTAGTGGGATGAATGACTGCTGCTGGAGGCTAAATCTCCTTTCACAGCTGTAGCAGGAGGGAGTTGCCAAAAGCTCATGCCATAGCCTGTGATTTCAGGCTAACGTATTGCAACTTTCTGGAAACACAGTGGGACAATAAAAGATGTGCTAAATATACAAGTCCATGGAAGGCAAATAAAACATGAGATTTCTTTTGGCTGGTAGTGGTGGTTGACTGGTTGGTTTTGCCTGGGAAGCAAGAACCTGACCCTAAAGCTATTTTTTTGCACCTCCACGTGTGCCTTCTGCTTGTTGTTCTCTTTGCTGAAAAGAAAACATTGCCACTGTATAGACAAAGGAAATGTGGGGGGTTTTCCCATGTGACTGTTCCAGTACCAGGTTACCATTACGTTTTACATTACCTTCTGTGCCGTGGAGCATCTTTTTTTCAATCTTATTTGTGTCTCCAAGCACGTGTGCGTTTCCATGAGTGTTTGAGGGCAGGTAGGACCAGCAAGCCGGGAGCTGGCCTGCCACAGCGTCTGCTGAGCTGGCAGTGGAGGAGCCCACATGCCCTGTGGGATGTTCCCTCTTGGGTGCCCTTAAAAAGCATTAGAAGTGTAAGATAAAGGGCATTAGTGTGAAAGGGCTCGTGAATGTGGATGTATCCCACCAAAATAAGAAATTATGCAACAAAGACTGCTTCTTCCCCTCTCCCGCTGCTTCATAGGCATGCTGTCAATGGTCTAGTTTCCGTGGTACCGGGCTCCAGGCACTGGCACGGCCTCTCAACCTGCCGGTGCCTGGGAGTGGGGCTGAACCCCGACGGCCGCCACTGCTGCCACATCCGCGCCGCTTCTCGGCGTGGTGTGTGCAAACGCCGCTCACACCCACAGCCACAGCCACACCCCGAGGCGAGGAACACCGCACTGGCCCCGCAGAGCCCGCCCCAAAACTCCCTGAGGTTTCTTGCCCGCTGCTTCTCCCGAAGGCGCGTACGGGACCCCGCGTACGCGGTGCGGGGAGAGCCAGGCTCCCTCAGGAGCTCCCAACACAGAGGGCACTGCGGAGGGGGCCCTGGAGGATGCCAGGAACCGGGAGGGAGCCGCAGCCCTGTTTGTTCATGTCCCTCCTGGTCCAAGAGCTGGAGGGGGCGAGGGGCCGGGATTAACTGTGGAAGGTTACTCGGAGGCTCCGGAGCCTGGCAAGCACATTTCACGAAGTGATGGCACCGCGTGTGCGTGTGCCCCGCGTGTACCTCCCGAGAGCTGACGCTGGGGCATTCCACGAGGACTTCTCCCCTCGTTGCCCAAGTCGCCCCGGAGGCGGGGACAGCCTCCCCAAAAGCCCGAGAGCACCTTACATACCTAGTGCGGCGGACGTTTAAAGGTCGCCACGAAATGCCGAAATGCCAAGATGACGCGCACGGGGAAAGGCGACCCCAAACCCCTGCGCTGCACCGGAGCGGACTCAGGGACCCATCAGTCGGTGGCCCCGCGAGTGAGACTCCAGCGTTCCGCCCGGCAGTGAAATTCAGGGCAGCAGGATCCACGGCCCCAGTGGGGCGGAGGCATCCCGCTGTTACCGCCGCGGGAGAAGCGGGAATAGGACGGTTGCCGCTGTAGAGCCTGGACGCTCTGGGGGAGCTCTTCCCGTGCCTGCGGGACTGCGTGTCTCCGGGCTCGGGGATCGAAGCCTGGAAGCGCCAGGACGCACATCCCTTTTATATTCTTTGGAGGGGAGCCGCTTTCAGTGGTTCCCCGAGGAGAACAAACCGGCAAAAATAAAAAAAATTTAAGCTCCTCGTCGCAAAATTGCGTTCCTCGGGTTTTGGGGCAAAAGCTGTCTCTGACTTTTACGTCCGTTCCCCCTAATGCGGCGGAAACGGAACTTTCCGGCGGGCAGGAGCACCCCGAAGGACTTGCCAGTCAAATCCCCCTCAGCCGCGACAGCCCCTCCTGAACCCGGGTTCCCTGGCCTCGGTGAAACGTCGATGCTTTTAATTAAACGCAACTACCCCTTTTTGTTAAAACCCTGCCGAGAAGGGTTAGGTTCCTACTTCTCGGGAGGCAGACGGCGTGTTGGCCGCTGAGCATCAGACTCTCCGACCAGGGTTGGAGCAGTCGCTAAGTGCACCCCTGCCAGCTCTGTAGGCACGAAGCACCCTGATAGGGAGAGACGTGGGGGTGTTGCGTCAGTTTGTTACAAATCCATGAAAGGAAAGACTCGGAAAGATCTGGGCCCCTCTCCGAGACCACCAGTCCACCTGCTGTAGACACCCCAAATACCTCGGGGCACCCGGGCGGCTGCTGTGCAGAAAGCGCGGAGAGGAGTGCAGGGGCCGACCCCTGACGGGATGGCAGGGGAGGCACTCACGGGGGGCCGGGGTGTGTGAGGCCAGGTGAGCCGCTGCCCCAGGCAACTACCACGCACGTCCCGTCAGGGATCGCAGTGACATTGGCCTCTGAGCTGGGGGGTGCGGGTGGAGGGGAAACCCCGCGAAAGGAACCACTCCAGCAAACGCCCCCGTGAGACTCTGGCAGCCTCCGCGGGCGGAACGGGCCATCCGTGGATACCTGCGCTGTCTTTGCCAAGTCCCAGAACTTCATTTAAGAGCTGGAAACCAGAAACTCGCTTCCCTTCTTTTCTTTTTTAGTTTTTTTTAGAGGGAGTGGGAGGGTAGGGAGGAGGCTTGATGGCCACAGCCATCCGTCTTAGCGGGTGTCGTTTGTCCCAGACGGGAAAGCCGCCGCGCCCCGCTGCTGCCCGTCCCGGCGCTGCAGCCCCGCGGTGCGCGCAGCGAGCGCGCAGGTAGCGAGAGGAAAGAGGCCGCGGCGGCGGGAGCGCGGGTCGGAGAGCGCATGGCCAGGTGCGGCCAGTGCGAATGGCGAGGTCCCAGGAACGGCAGCAACGATCCCTGCGGCACGGGAAGGCTCTTCAGCAGGGAAAGCCCCTGCCGCTCCTCTTTGCTATTGGGCGCACATCGGGCCGCGGCGGCAAGGGGAGAGGTCAGAGAGCCCTCGGCCTGGGGAGCGAGCCTGAGGTCGCGGGTGCCGTGGCCCCGCTTGGCAAGGGCTGGTCCTGCTTCCCCTCGCTGCGCAAAGACAGCCCAGCGCAGTGCGGGCTCGTCGCTTGCTTCGCTCAGCTCTGCGGAGCCACTTGGATAGGGGATAATTTGGAGATTTGGAGGGATGAGAGAAATTATTTTCTGTTTCCTAAAGCGAATGATCCTTCGCTTTGCTTTTTATTTCCTTTTTTTTTTTTCTTTCTTCTCTAAAGTAATCTTTTTTTCGATATGAGTAGCAAAGATAAATAAATGTGGGCAGGTATGTCCTGCTCCCCCCGCCTCACCCATCACTCCGATGACGTGGGGAAAGACTTGCGAAGGGGTAGGAGGAAATTATGGGCGACGCAAACACCACCGAGTACGCTCCTCCACGAAAAAAAACCGCAAGAAAACTCATAAATAGGGGATGGAAAAAAAAGGACTTGCAGCAAAGCCGCCCTCTCAAGCCCCAGGGGAGAAGTAGGCAGTAGGTTACCGGAAGGAGCGGAGATTAAGTCTACTTTTACCATGCTCAAAATTAAGAAGCATCCTAGTGTCTGTGCTGCTGAACAGCAAGGAGGCTTTCAAAACGCCGCTTTGCTAGGCAAAAATTACTCCGGGCACCTCTCCCGCAATTCCTTCCCCTCCACGCACCCCGAAACCTGCCGAGGAGCACGAAATCTGCCTGGTCCTGCCGGGCACCTCCACGGAGCAGGCCTGCAGGTTTTCCTGTAATTTTGGGATTCCCTGTTGTAAGGTCTTAAACAGAATACTGAAAACATTTTCCTTATGTTGCCTGTTCTTGCCTTGTAGCGCTGGTACTAAACAAATAAGAAGAGTGTGTTAAAGGGAGGCTACGGTTACAGCATCTTGGCCTAATATTCCCACATATAATTAAAACCATAGCCACAATAATACATAAATAAATAACAGCAAACAGAAGGGACCGTTCCTGTCAAAAACAACTGTTTTGGCTCTGACACGGTATTATTTTATTGGAGCAGTCTACCCGTTCCCTCCTAATTTTATTTTAATTTATTTTAGTAGGAGAGGCAGCAGGGAAAGAAAATATGCTCTTTTTTTTTCTTTTAAGTCCATGTTTAGTTTTAATTTTCCTGTATTTTAAAATAAACACTTTGGCTGCAGAGTGTTTGATCATTGCAAGAAGGAAGCCTATATTGTAAAGGAATGTGCAGCAGTTTGGTATGAAAATGGGGTTGTGACTCACAGCTGCAGGCAGAAAAAAAAGGTGTTGTGGTGTCAGCCAGAGGTGTTCAGTCTAATAACTCAAGCTGTAAACTGTATCCTCTAAAATTACTTACGTAGTAAATCACTCAGGGGTTAAAAAATAGACTGGAAAGTGTAAAGGAGGGGGGAAAAATCTTTCAGAAGTTCCCTTCATGAAAATTATTTGTAATGATGGGAATTAGGAGTTTAATATCTCCCTCATTTTCTTAAATGTGAGGCTGATATAGTAAATTGCCGCTATATAGCCGATGGTGCTTACTCTCGGTCGTTCGCGAAGCAACAGAAACTTGAAACCCGTGTTTGGGGATAGCTATTTCATTGACTGCTTTAGCCAGTTTACAGCTAATTTTGGCCATTTCGAAGGGAAAAAGAATTAAAGAGACAGTCAGGGCAGCGAATGATACTTAACAATTTTGTATCGCAGCAAAAACCCTCGGAAAACATCCTCCTCCTTATGCACAGCCGAGAGGAAAGCGCCTCTGACATGCCTCTCTCCCCGAGACACGGCGTTATTTCCATCTCATTGCCTCCCGTAGGTGTATTAGTCTGGTAACAGTTGGGAAACTGGGGAGGCTTTGAAAGGAGAGCTCTCTTCCAGAGTAACTGCTGGGCTTGCAACAGTCCAGTCCGGGAGAGGAGGGGGGAAAAAATTAACCCTCAACTCCGGTGTCATCTGCAACGTTTTGCTGCAAAGGAATGGAGCGAATAATGAAGCAGGAATCCGAAAGGAGCATCCCAAGCCTAGAGGTTGCCTTTCAGAGGATCTTTCCCCGTTTGCAGGAGCGGTTTCCCTCTCTGGAAAGGAGATGCTGGCCGTGACTTACGGGTGGTTGCACCTCGGCTGATAAGGAAAGTAACTTGCTGGGAAGATTTCCATCAAGAGACACATTGAGAGATTGGGGGAAAATATAAAATAAGCAAAATAGGATAAAATAAGACAAAAGAAAATAAAACAAACAAACAAAAAAACACCTGGGGAAAATGCCCTACGGACATCAGCAAATGTTTAGGGTGGAAATAAGAAGTCAACAACAATTAAAATCTGGAAGCCACGTTCATTAGTATTCAGCACATACGATCTATCTTTTATGTTTATCTTTCTCCGCGGATCAATATTGTAGCAGCATGTGCCGGGAACAAGCAGAAATCTGGCCACTGCATGTGGCTGACCTTTCCCTCTCTCCCTACAGGTCAGATCGTCTTCATCAAAACAGGTCAGATCGTCTTCATAACTATCATCACCTAATGCGGCCACAGCCACGGCTCTCATTAAAATCGGTATTTAATCTAGGCGCTGTGACTAAGAATCAAAGGAGAAGGGGTGTTTGCCCACGCAGAGGAATTAGCAGTCTAGGAAGAAGAAGGGAAAAAAAGTTGGAATGAAAATTGCTCTTTTTTTTTCTTTTTTTTTTTTNCTTTTCCTCCGCAAACTGCTGTACATGGAGATCCAGCCCAAGCCCGTGCACACCCGCACAGACACCGTCTCCTGCTGGGGCTCCGGGGCCAGGAACGCGGGCCAGGCGGCGGGTCGGGCCGAGCCCCTCTGCCCCTCCGGCCCGGCCCCCGCTGCCCCCGGGACGCCCCGGTCGCGGCCACCTACGGACCTGCGGCGGCCGGGGCGCTGTGCGGGGCCCCACAACACCCGCGCCCGGCGGACCTCCGGGGACAGGTGTCGGGGAGATCCCGTCCCGCAGCGACCAACCCTGCCCACCTAGGGCTGGGTCACGCCAGGTGCCCCCCGCGGACCGCACGGCCGCCCCCAGCCCCCTGCGAGGTGCGATGCCGCGCGTGTAAAACACCCGCTCAATCATTTACTGGCGCTTGAGTTACTCTCCACCCCCCTCCCTTGCTTTAGTTGCCGATTATTTTCTTTTTAACACCAAAGGAGTGTCCTTCCCCCTCCGGAACGCAACAGCTGATCCCGCGAGTGGGGCCGCGGCGCGGCAAGGGGGCCGCTGGAGGAGTCCTCGCTCCGCTCCGGGTCCCGCCGCTCCGGGTCCCTGCCAGTTTCCCCCGCGCTCCTCATTGAAAAGCGCTTGGGACCACGGGCGAGGGACGCGGGGGAACCTGCTCGCGTTTCCTGCGCTGCGAGGAAGTGGGGTCCCCGGTCCATTTGGTGCCGCGCTTCCTTTTCTCGGGACAGCAGTTAGGCAGCCACTTTGAAGTGTTTATTAAAGACATGAAACCTCTAGTGAAGGTCCTCCCTCACCCAATTGTCTTGTCCTTCTCCTTCTTCTTCTCTTTTATATTCTTTTATTTCCTTTTATTTTCCCCAAAAGTATTAAAGATAGGGAAACAGGCCAGAAAATAAATTTTTAAAACATTTTTTAAAAAAGAAAGAAAAATTCGGAAACCCCAAGCACTGGGGAAGACTTGCACTTCGGGACCGAGGGGGGCACCGTGCCCTGCAGGGTGGGACAATAGTTCTTGCTTGCTCTACTGCTAATATGTAGCTCCATCCCCGGTCGTCTGGCTCGGGGAAAAGAGGAAAAAAACCAAAAACAACAGGAGAAAAAAACCCAAAACCTAAGAGGAATGAAAAAGGGGGGGGGGGGGGAAGACAGGAAGAAAAAAAAGCGACCCACGAAATTAAAAAACACCAACAAGAAACCCTCACAACCATGCGTGATGACAAATAGAAAAATATACTTACCTCGGTGTGCCCAGGAGCACGTCTAGCGTGCACTTGTGGCCGGGGAGAGGTTTGGGGGAGCCTGCTATGTCTTCATAGCGGGCAGGAAACGTGTACGAGTTTCTGAAAACAAAGGGGAAACTTAAAAGGCTGATATGGGTTTCGGGAGGTCTGGCCAGAGCCAAACGGAGCGGCTGCAGCCCGGGCTGCTGCCCCCCGGCGCAGGCGGCAGGGGCTTGGCCGTGCAGGGGCAGCCCTTTGCCCGCTGCGGAGCCCCGCCGGCACCGGCACCGGCAGCGCCAGAGGCACCGCCAGGCTCAGCAGCCGTTCCACGCTCGGGTTCGGGCGAGAGCTCCTGCATTTTATTCTATTTCGGTCTGGGCTGTTGTCGTGTCTGTTTGTTGGGAGGTTGGTGTACCTTTGGGTTTGGGTTCGGCTTTTTTCTGCCACCACGGGCTGCAACCCAAAGCCACTGGAGCAGCCAAGCCAGGTGAAGCAGAGCGGGGGCAGGTGAAGGCAGAGCCCTGAACTGCCCTCCAATTGCGAGTGCGGGCGGCAAAGCACAGCCTGTTTTATGGATGGACCCTCAAATTTTTTGGCTTGAGAGGAGAGATTAATTCCCAGGGAAATCAATCCGTCTTTTCAGTGAGTCCGCAGGAAGAGTTAGGAGAGAATTTCATGATTATAATAACTATAAAAATTAAACCCACTCCTCCATGCTGCTTTTCGCGGTATAAAAGAAGAATCGCACCGCCGCAGGAGAGCCGGCCAAGAGGGGCAGCCACAGCTGGGCACGGGGTGCCGACAGCGAGGCAGTGCCGTGCCTCCCACTGCTCACCGGCGGCGGGGGCGTGGGGCCGAGGCGACCCGGGAGCCGTCGGAGCAGAGTCGTCGGGGCGTACTGGCCACCGGCCGGGGCACCCGCCCGCTGTGGCTGGGCATGAGGGGATTGTGGGGTGCCAGGTCGGGATTGCCGGGGAAGCCTCAGGCCTCCCTCCAGATTGGTTCCTAGGTTGTTTTCAGGGCCAAGGCAGAGAGGTTTGGCAAGTTCAGGTTCAGTGTAGGAGACAAAGGTGGGGGGGAGGGAGGGATTTAGAGTGGCGAGGTGGACAAAGGAGAGGGGCAAAGAGGAGGACTTCGGGGCCAGTGGTCCCTGAGCCCCGGCCACCCTCGCAAAAGGCTGTGAGGTGGATCTTGGCTGTCCTACCCCCTAAAAACCCCCAACCCCTGAACCCGATGAATTACAGCTCTCCCTTAAGCGTGGCAGGGCCGGGCCGGGGTCAGGGCGCGAGAGAGGCGAGTGGAGAGGGGCTGCGGGCAGGATGCGCCAAGGCCAGGGTCAAGTTCAAGGCCAGCCTGGGTAGCACAGGGAAGGGGGGGGGAGCTTTACTCACTGCCACAGCCGCCGTGGCCGCATCCCTGGGCCTGCCGGAGGAGAGGCATCCCTGCCGGACGGGCTGGGGCTGTCCCTGCTGCCACACGACCCGCGCTTTGGCCAGAGGGAGGCTGCTTGCCCTCCTCAAGGATCATCCTTGGGCTCCCCCGAAGCCAGAACGGCTCCGAGGGAAGGGAGAAGGGCAGCTCAGCTCCGGAGCGGTTCTCGCCGGCCGGAGAAAAGCACACCCGGGCGAAGCGGAGCGGAGCGGTGTTGGTGGCCCTTGGGCAGGGCTGCTCGTGCGCCCCTGGGCCCGGGAGGGGATTTGGGCAGACGGTGGCTGGCAGGGACTGGCTCTAGAGAGGGACCCCTGCATGGTTCTTCGGCTGCAGGGAGGCCGGGAGGACAAGGAGGGATTCTCTCAGCTGCATTTCCCACGGATGTCTCCAAGGGGCAGGCGGCATATGCCAATGATTTTAATAAATTTTTTTTTTACGTAATATTATTACTGAACATAAATTAGGTTTTAATAGCCGTTTGATTACCCGGAGAGCTGCCGTGTGCGCGGGGATGGCAGCGCTGGGAGGAGCACGGCCGCCGAGGAAGCTCCGGATCCGCTCCCCATCTAAACTTCCTTGTCAGCGTCGGGACGGGGGGGAGGGGGTGTCTTTCCCTCCCTCCTCTCCTTCCCCTGGGTGTAGGTAACCCCCATTTCACCCCAGAAGTGAGCAGGGCCCCGTGTACCCTCATCTCCCCACCTGACTCCCCCACACCGGCTGGAGACAACTCTATTGATATTTGAACACAAGGGACAAAGCCCGAAAAACCCAAAGCGACGACTGGCCCGGGGGGGCGTAAGCGATGGGCTCGGCCATGTGAGGAGCAGAGGACTCTCCCGGGCTGCACAAGCTGCCGCTGAAGGCAGCGCAGCCACCGCAGGGCGCTCGGAGCCCGACTCACAACACTGCCTCTTTGCAGGGCGTATTTCGGTGGCTTGACAAGGCCGAACTTTTTCCACGATTTCTCGGCCGCTGTCACGTCGCACTCGCCCCGTCTGTCCCGGTGCGGCGGGCTGTGCCCGGAGAGCTGCTGTCCGGCGGCCCTGAACAGACGGCTCTGCCGGCAGGGCCCCGACAGCGCACGTGGAGCCAAACGCCGGGCCAGCATCCCGGGAAAGTCATCGCTCGGCGGCTCTCCGTCCCTCCCTAAACACATCTGAAAACCCAAACCGCTCTCTGGGCTAAAACGAAAAAAAAAAAAAAAAAAAAATAGAGAGAGAAAGAAAGAGAAAGAAAAAAACTCGAAGGGGAAATGGGAAATGTGAGCTCTCGGTCATCACAACTTTCTTCTCTCCCGGGCTGGATGGAGGCTACCAAAGATGCAAAAAGATGACAAGACGGGAGGCAAGGACGATCTACGGCTCAAAGAAGTCGAGCTCAGAGCCTGGTCATTGCACCTCCACCTCCGTCCCGAAAGGCCCCGCTTTCTCAGCCTGTGGGGCAATGATCTCCCCAGCCAAACATGCACTGGCGAGAGAGGGGTGAGCCCGAGGAAGGCAAGAGCCGGAGGAAGCGGCGCTCTCGCCGTGTAAATATCTTACTAAAGGAAATCTATTCTTGCAAGTCATTTGGAGAATATGCACATTCTCCCTCATCCTTTTCTTTCAGCCCAGAGGCTTCACAAAGTTTTGGGGCTTTTGGGGTTGTTTTTTGGTTTGGGTTGGGTTTTTTTGTTGGTTGGTTTTTGTTTTGGTTTGGTTTGGTTTTTTTTTCTGGATTGGAGAGCCAAGCTGGAAGGAATCCTCCTGTTCCTGTAACCAGCGGATGTTTTAAAAGCAGTCACCGCTCAGCTCATCACATACCTTATAGCAGGTTTTAGAGAGCCTTTGGCATAAAAAGGAATCACATAGCTTACAGCAGGTTTTAGAGAGCCTTTGGCATAAAAAGGAAACAGCTCGTGCAGTTTCAACACGTTTTATTATATTTCTGTATGCATTACTCTCAAAACATATCACAAGAAATGATGAAACCACTTAAACCTTCAAATAAAAAATCTGAAACAGTTTATGCTCACAATTGTACATATTTATAGTTAAGAAACATTCTTTATAAATACTGTTTCCTCTGTAGCAAGTTAATACCATAATTTAATTACAAATGGATAAATATGGTAACAGGTATTTACAGGAGGAAGGGCGTTATTACGGAAAAGCTAACGGCACGACGTTTATTTTTCCTCACAATCTTCCGAACAGGAACTAACAAATTGAACTTGCAAAAGCACTAAAACATCACATGTAAACCCAGCTAACAGAAAAATACATTCACAAGCGTTGTTGTTCGTGTGTGTGTGTGTGTGAGTAACAGAATGGAGACTTTGGCACGGTATTTCTTCCCCAGTCTATAGTTGAAATGCAGTTTACAATCAAGTTGCCTCTTAAAAAGGAACACAATATTCAAGATATCACAATTACAAAAGAAACCATTTTTTTTCTTCCACGTTACTTTTTTTAAAGGGAGGAACTAAAAAAGGAGAAGAGAAGGAAGTGGGGAGGGAGAGCGGGAGAAAAGAAAACAAGTCCATCACTTTCTCGGGGAGGGAGAAAGAGGGGGGGAAAAAAGAAAGAGAAAAAAAAAAGAAGAAGAAGAAGTAGAAGAAGGGGACCAATCCGCGGTTTACAAACGGGACGAACTTCTATACACCGAGAATCCAGGAAAACCTCGTTCCCCACCTCGCCGGAGGAAGGAGAGGGCCGCTATATACACAGTTCGTGGGGCGGGAGGGCGCTGGCTGCTCCAGGCAGGGAGGCGCGGGGACCAGAGGAGTTTGAGTCTCTGATCTTTTGTCTGAAGACTCCGGAGGGAGAGTTTCTTTCCGCCGGCTTGGGAAGCTTTTAGCTGGGTGATGTGTTGGTGGCGCTTGGGGTTGTTTTTTTCCCTCTCTCTCTCCCCTTTCCGTTCCTCCGTTGATTTACTCATTCTCTTATGTTTTTTCAGCACGTAGTTTTTGGAATATTTTTTTGCTGGTTAAAAATGTTCTCAAAATGAAAAAAGTAAAAAATCCAACCAAAAAAAAAAAAAAGACGCGAAGGCGGGAGGGTGTGGGGAGATGAAGGCCCCCTGTCCCCATCCTGCTCGGCCGTCATTTCGCTGCCGGCGGGTGCGGCAGCATTTCCCGGCGCGTCTCCGGCGGGTTCGCTCGGTCCCTCCTGACCGCCGCCACCGCCACCGCCGCCTCCGGGGCGAGGAGGGCGCGGCGGGGCCGTGCAGAGCAGTCCGGCGGGGCCCTACACGTACCACTCGTTGAAGTTGGAGGAAAGGCCGCTGTGGCCGCCGCCGCCGCCGCCACTGC
>VWPU01004454.1:0-72398 GCA_013398955.1 Callaeas wilsoni
CCCCGCTCCTTCTCCCCGCCGCCCGGTGAGCGCGGCCTCCCCGGGGCCTGTCCGTCAGGGGCGGCGCCGCCCGGTGGCAGCATCGCTGAGGCGTCGGCGGCCGTGCGGGCCGGGCCCGGGCCGGGCTGCACTGGAGGTTCCGCGGTGTTGCCGGCGGGCGGAGGCGAGGTCGCATTCAGACCGAGGAACAGGGCGGCGGGGCTCCCGCTGGGGCCGGCCCTGCCCGCTCCGGCCCTGCCGCGGGGCCTGAGCCCTTCCCTGGGCCGAGGCTGCGGTGCGGCTCGCCTCCCTCTCCTGTCCACCCGCGCTGGGGCCGTCAGATCCCTCCTGGAAGTGCCTGGGGGATGGGAGATTCTTGTGCCACAGAGACTCGGAGTAGCGGCACGGAGCTGGTTCTTCTTCGCACCCGGTGGGGTTTGCCCGGTGCCCTCCCCGGAGGCCACACACGGCTGTGTTTGGAGCAGGTGCCTCCCCTCCGTGTTGGGTAGGAGCTGCTTCTATGCTGGTTTGGAACCGCGGGTGGCTGAAGTTTGGTGTGGAGATGGTGTTGCAGGTTTGACATATATTTAGAACTCCCTCAGCTAACTGTGTTGTAAACATTGGCTCCCCTAAAGCAGCTGATGTGATGCCTTTTGGTCTTCCTGCTGAATTAACTGAAGTGGGATGAACTCAAAATAATCCATGTTAAATTGGGGGTTTCTAGAACGTTATTGGGCACGCTATGTTAACTGTCTCGTAAGGATCCGGATCCAGACGGTGGTTTTGGCAATGACTTAAAGGAAGGTGATAGCTAAAAACTGAGGAACGGCATGAGCAACTCAGAGTGCTGAGTAGAAAATGGGAAATGAGAATCCGACCTGGTTAGTGGCCTGGTTAATTTGGCACTGGACCTTTTGGAGACCACACGTTTTACCAGAGAAAGCAAACTGCAGGAAGAGTCCATAATGGGAACAGAGAAACAAGGAGGGGAAAAGTGGGATCTGTCCTGGGAAGCAGGAATTTTTGCCTGGGTTCATGAATATATTGAACACAGGAAGCTCGGCTGGAGGTAGTGTTTGGTACCGCACTGAGGAGGAGGAGAGGGAGTGTTCGCTCCCACACTGGTGCAAAAGCTGCTGTGCCCGGGTTTGGTGCTTGTGTGTGGTTCAAAGCTGGTAGAAAGCTGGGCAGAGTTTGGAGATGTATGAGGTGGGATTAAAGGTGAAAAAAGCTGCCATGTGGTGCTGAGAGAACTCCATCTGCTTCCTCCAGCAAGAACTTGAGAGAAGATCTGGCCAGTCTGCATCTGCTTGTGGAGAAGAGACACTGGACACTGGGAATTCAGTCTGGCTGGTGAGGGTATGTGTACATGGAATCCGAAATGTGTACCTTTAGATGATAGAGATGCAAGCAGGAGAACAAACCTCCCTAAGTCAGTGATGACTTTGTATTAGCTGCCAACTTTTACATGGAGGCTCCATATTTTTCTTTTTTTAATAAAAGCAGCTGGGCTTACAGCCTCAGGAGTTTTGGGGTCTGCTCTGCTTGGGGGTCTGTGAGGTGGCTGTGATGTCTTTCAGGGAGTTTGCTGGAAGATGGTCATCTAAGTAAACTTGGAAACGTAAAACTTTCACTTATAAATTTCTAGGAACATCTGGGTTCTCCTTTTCTTTGCTGCATTCTCAGGAATCTGTTTATCTGACTGTGACAATTATTGAATTTTTCTGAGAGAGCCTTGACTGGGACATTTCCTCAGAGGTGTCATTGCTGTGGGTTTTGTGGCAGGGTCCTTCCAGCCCATCTGTCTCAACAACAGATGGGCTAAGTGTAACTTACCTAACAGATTTGGTTGTAACAAGCTAAAATGAAGAAAACCAAACCCAAAACCAAAATCAAGGGAAGCTTTAGGGGCAGATCTTGCCACAGAGACTTTGGAGAATGCTGCTGTGCCAGCTTTTATTGTGATCTCAATCTGCCAAATATGCACTGGCCTGTTTTTGTTTTTTGTTTATGTGGGGCTGCTCAAAGTCTCCCTTGTGCCAGCACTGGGGGAGCGCAGGGATGATGTGAGCAGCCTTTCCTCAGCCTGATGCCTGTGTCTCGCTGAGCTTTGCTCACCTGGAGGCAGGTGCCAGGCCTGGATGACTCTAGTCTGCCCTGTTTGTGAGGATTGCTCTGGGAATTGGACCTTCTCCTCCAAGAGACGTGGTTTTAGTTTGTGTTGTTTGAGACAGAGCTATTTCCATTCCTCTTCACTGTCCTCAGTTCGTTTCAGAGGCTGCTGTCAGTGGAGGGAGAGGGTTGTGCTCAGTAATGCTTTGGTAAGTGAGGAAAAAGGAGAGTAGAGAGAACTGAGATTGTTTTGGGGTGTGTATGGTTGCACTGAGGCTGTGCAGTGGTGTTGGAAATGACTGAGCATTGTTTCACAGGAAAATCCAGCAGTGTCATCTAACCCAGGTTATTTTTATCAGAGAGAGATGTGAACAGAAGGAAAAAACCAGTGTTGCATACTTGCACATCACACTCAACTTCCCGGGACAGGCATGCTGCCCCAAGGAATTAATAATTATCAAACAGTTATGAAAGCTCTTGCCTTTCTCTTCCCCCTTCCGAGGCAGCTCCAGCCAGCCAGTTTTTCATGTGGTTTTGGATTTCAAGTGGGCTCTTACCGTGAGACTTGTCACTCTTTGCAGAACTAGATCAGGGCCCTTTTTAGATAATGATGAATGGAGATGAGAGCTATTTAAAAAATTACTTTTCTCTTAGCAAAATTACTTTTCTCTTAGCAAATTAGCATAACAGATTAATCCCTGCTCGTAATCCCTGGCCTGTTTTTCAGGAGGATGTTGGGGCTGTGATGGAGCAGGGAGGAATTTTGTCTGATCATTTGGAGCACGCTCCTGGCCAATGTATTCGCTTCCCCTCTGTTCCTGCTGCTCCCGCAGTTTCACGCACTCCCAACAGCCCCAAAGGATAGGATTTCCCTCCGGAGGGATCAGACGATTAGCTTATAAATAGCAAATGCCTGCTCAGGCCTACTTTCCAGGGTGATTTGGTCCCTGTCCTGTTCAAAGCAATGAGTACAACTGCATCCACACCTTGCAGCCCAGAGCTGAATCCAAGGAGAGCGGGATGCTTTCCCTTGAGATGGTGAATTTCTGCAGGTAAAGAAACTGTCCTGGTGCGAGGTGCTTTGGCTTTGCAGCCAGAGCCTCAGACGGGGGGATTGGTGGGGAGGCTCCGGCAGCAGCAGTGCACCGTGCTGCTGGATGTGCTGGCACGGCACCGGGAAACCGGCTCTTTTTTGGGAATGTGAGGTGAAATGAAACTGAAACATGTGGAGTGGCTGAACTGTGTTTGAAACGAGCCTGTGTTCCTGCCGGGAAGCCTATGCTGGTAGTGGGGCATCCTTGTCTCAAAGCCTGAGCTCCTGGAGTCCTCTTTGAGTTGCACACATTCCCCCCCTACCTATTTACTTCCAACTTGCCTTCCTTTCTCTCTAGTTTGGTCAATCCTGGGCTACTGAGACAGACTGACACACACTGAGGTTTAGGGTCTGTCAGGACTCCTTCCGACACAGCCTCCCCACAGCTCCCTCAAGAGAGTTTTGTTTGTGCTTGGCCTTCCTCGTGCTGAGGTTTGATGTGCAGCCTCCGGTCACTCTGACATACCTGAGTTTGCCTCGGAGCTGGAGGAGCCCCTTCCCAGCGGGGTGGGAATTGAATTGTGGGGATAGTTTTCATGGGATGTGTTTTGTAACGTCGTTGTGCAGTGATCTGTGTGCAGTGGGTCTGGGAGCAGCCTCGGCCTTTCCAGACAGAGGTAACTTTAGTGGGACAGAGCATCAGCAGAACTAAACTGATAGTTCCCACTCTTAACAGCAGTAAGGCCTTTGTTGTTACTTATTACTTTGTCTGTGTTGCTCTTTCTCAGTTGAGAGATGCCCTCAAATTTCTTCAAGAGAGAGAAGCCTGCCCAGGGCCTATCCCAAGAGAGGAGAGTTATGTGTCAGTATATTCTGTTTCAGCATGTATCAGGTTTCTGGCCTCAGAGGTTTCCTTTTATGTTGTGAGCATTTTTAGGCGCTTTATTCCCTTTAGTCTCTGATGGAGAGCATTCCTTATCTGCCTTCCCTCGTGGATCCTATTGCTTAACTTCTAGGTGCAGTGTTTGCTCAGCAGCGTGTGTGATAGAGCTGATCTCGGGCACTGCATGCCCAGGAAGGTCGGCTGGCCCGGCCACGCACCACGGAGTTTTGCTTTTGCCAACATTTATTCTCCTTGTGGACAGAACCGCTGCGCTGTCTCTTGCAAGGATGCGGGTCTGATCCCACCATAGAGGTGGGCACAGCATTCACTGGAAGGATTGAGGTTTTGCTAAGCCTTGGGAATGGGGTTTGCTGGAAGTAAGATAGATGGGAATGTTCTGATAGCAAAGTACAGGCGACGTATTGGGTACTTCTGTCTGAGATGGAGCAAGAGCCAAATCTGGTGACTCTTGCTGAGGTTGCAGCTCCTCTCCACTTCAGAGGAGCCTGTACTGGCAGCAGGGACAGAGGTAGACACGGCTCACAACTTATCTGCTCGGGGGCAAAGTCTTGTAGCTGAACTTAAGCCCAGAATTGCAGCAGGGTATTCTCTGGAGCTCAGCTTTCTGCCCTTTTCTGCTGTCAGAGCAGCACTGGCTGGGAAGCAGAGTCCTTGTTCCTTTTCCAACCTGACCAGTTCTTCGCTGCAAAATGAAATTGTGGAATTGTTCTCAGAATGTGCTTGGACATGGCAGTGCCTGTGAGTGACAGCTTTATGGTAAGGACCTTCAAAGCATTTCTACTCTACAGTCAGTTCAATTGCTTAGGCTCTGCCAGCCTTTCCCTGATGGTCCCTGCTGAAGCTGAGGACTGCTCCAAGTTAGCGAGGGCTGCAGTTTGCATTGTTCCTTCTGGAAGCTTCAGAGGATTTCATTGGTTTGTTTTGTTCTAGAAAATTGTTGAAGTAGACAGCTTCCCCTGAGTGGATGAGTGCCTTGTGGCAATCCAGCACGAATCTATTCAGTTGTCTCTGTTGTTTCAACTGGGCTGCCTGGATTCACAATAATTTTTTAAAAATCTTTCAAAGGACTTGGCAGAAATCTCCTTATTGCAGGAGCATGACTGGCATGTAGCACTCAGGGCCACCAGTGTGACAGAGCCAGGTGGGATCTGTTTCACTGTTTTAGTGGGAACGAGAGCAGCCGTTGTCCTGTTTAGTATCTCGTTTATGAGGCGCCTACACCCAGTTTGGAGAACGTCTCACCGAGGGTACCCTGGGAGAGCGCGGCTGGCTGCCAGCTGGAGCCTGGGTCGTGCCCGTGCTTCCTGCAGCTCAGCTTGGCTGCCAGCACCACCTGGCAGCTTCGTCACCCCGCGGGCACCTCGTGACCCAGGGTGCTCAGGAGAAGCTTTGAGAGGGTGTGAGGAGCCCTGGAGTTGTTGCTTCTCACCCCAGTCAGCATTGTTTGGGCTTATACTCACTTCTGCTTTCCAGCCAGCCAGCAGCCCCTTCCTGCCTCCCCCCAGGTCAGGGCTGCAGCTGCCCCTGTGCCAGAGGCACTTCTGCCTTCCTTCCCAAATGGCAGACTGAACTTCCCAAAGGCTAAAATGTTCTGTTCTTGCTGAAAACTTTGGAGCAAGCCCATGGCATCTGGACACAGGCCAAAAAGCCTGTGCTGCCCTGGAGTTCAGGCTTGGGGCAGTGGAAATGAGTCTCTTCAGGCACAAGGCCCAGGGAGGCTGAAGTTGGATGTGGGATGGAGCAGCCTGTATGTGCCGGGACAGAGTCTGTGTTTGGATGGGGGAAGAACAGCTATGAGGTATTTGGGGGGTTGGTGGGAAGAAACACAGTAAAGTGGGAATTGGTGAGCTCCTCTGGAAACACCAGAGATGTTTTTCAAGCTGCTTTATATACCACTGAGGATGATGTGTCTGCGGTACATTCTTAGTGATCTGGGGTGTTAAACTGGCTGTGCTGAAGTATAGTTCATGGTTTGAGTCCTCTTGTCAACTTTCCTGTGCCCTTGGGTAGGTCTGGACCCTTGTCGGCCATACATTCCCTCTCCAGTGCTGCTCCAGGGTTTGTCACAGCCTGGGAGTTTTATGTCCTCTGTATGGGGGATTTATTTCCTTTGACACTATAGTTCAGTGCTGCTTTATTTTCTGAAAGCTGTGGCCCTTGTGACTTGGGAAACTGCTGCTGACTTCTGGTGTGATGACTGTCTGTCTATGTGCTCTGAGGCAGCCATTTCCCTCCAATCCCAATGGACAGTGGGATGGCTGGGAGCCCTGCAGAGAGATTAACTCTGGCTCCTCTTTCTGGGGTATCGGCTTTTCCTTCTGTGTGTTTGGATCCTTTGTGCTCCTAAACAATGTGCCTGGTTCTTCTCAGTCCTCTGCAAACGTCTGTCTCACCTGCACAGCGCTCTTCATCACCTGCCTGCTGTGGAGGGGAGATCTGCTGCTCCTGAAAAGCGCCAGTGCTTAATATTTTGCTATCAGGAGGTCCTGACTTGTGCTTTTCATATCCCTTCACAAGAGGTAACTTCTCTAGGAAAAGAAAGTTCTCTGTGTCTACACACCTCCTCTGACAACCAGGTGATATCTTGAGGCCATGGATGTGTGTGCAAACCCAGCCAGGGGAAGTGGATACAGTGAGACGGAGTCTGGGCAATGAGAATTCTCACCTTGCTTGCAGCAAGGAAACATCTCCTCTAGACCTGGTTTCCACAAAGTGCCAGGGGCTCTGCCTGCTGCCCCTTTCCCTTCTGCAGAAAGAGGGAATAACACCGTGTCTAGGGAAAAGGGACGAGAGCTGAGGTCAGCAGTGGCTCTTCCCAAAGAAGTTGTAGCCTAGGTGAGCTGATTGGTTAGCAGCTGATTGGGAATTTTGGTACTGATGCCAGCTCTGACACTGCCAGCCTTGGTTGATGCTACAGCTCACAGGGTACAGTGCCTTTATAAAGTAATTTTGTTACTACATTTGGGGAGTTTTATCATACCCAGGATAACCATATCCTTCCTGTTCCCACTCCAGTTCCCACACTGCTGCCCTGCTCAGGGCCTTGCTGCCTCTTAACTCAGGCAAAACTCAGGTGAAATTGCATTGGCCTCTGAATGTTTGTTATCGCTGTGCCCTGAGCTTTCATGTTTGGATATAGCTGCCTAGGGGAAGAGAAAGTCCCTTGATTTCCAAAGAGAACTGCTTGTTTGTGCTGTGAAGTCCCTGTTTTCTGGGGGGTGTTGAACTTGTGGTACATCCTAAAGGGCACATAATGGTAAGAATAGAGGATCTTTTCTTTAGAAGTGTTGTGGTGAGGGAAGGGGCCACGGTGGGAGACTCTGGAGGTGGGTGCAGAAATCCCCGAGGGAACCCAAGAGCAAGTCCCAGAGTTCCCTGGAGCTTTGCTGGATTGCACCATCCCTCAAGGGCTGTGTCAACGGCTCCTGCCCTGGGGGAAATGGTCCCTTCAGCAAAGCTGTTGCTGCAGCAGCTTTGCTTTGTGACAGCTCCACTTCTGCTCCTCCTGGCACTTGGGATCCTTGGAGTGGGTGTTTGCCATGCCTGGTGAGAACAGCGGGAGGTGTTTAGGGGCAGCGTCTTTCGGAGGGGTGACCTGGGTACAGTTCATCTTTGCTATAAACATTCCACAGGGATGCTGGCTATTTCTTTGTGATGTGGTGATACTGGGGATTATTGCCCTGGAAGGGCAGATCCTTTGTTTGTGTCCCACAGCTGGTTGGGAGCACAAAGAACCGTGTTGGAGCGGAGCTTTGCTGCTTGCTGAAGGTGAGGGATGAGTCTTGGTGCAGGGAGGAGTAATTAGTGGAACTGCCTCAGGCTGAGATTTGATGGATGTAGGGAGGAGCAGGGGCTGCAGGGAAGCCTCTGCAGGACTTAGAGACAATACAAGATCAGAAGAACTGAATGAACGGGCCTGCTTTGGCCTGAAGAATTGGTCACATCCTTTCTGGTGCCTGTGGCTGACTCACACCACTGAGCGTTCCTTGGGGAGCCAGTAGCTCCCAGCATCCAAGGTACTGTGCTCATTATAGGGCAGCATGGAGACATATTGCAGGCAGCTGCCCGAGGGAATGCCACGTTACCGGCAGGCAGCCAGCACAGGCTGGATGCAGATCCATGAGGAGTGGATGCCAGGGCTGGGATGTGCCAGCGAGCGACTCATATCCCTCCCTGCTGTCCTTTGCACTTCCTTGGGCTGGCACGAGGTCATGTCTTCCTTCCCCTGTTCTTTGCTTTCTGGAATTGGAAAATTAATCTATCGGGAGGCTCCAGGGAGTGCCACCCTTCCCAGTATGCCGGTGAGCAGATGGATCCCTCTCTGCTGTCTCATGTCTGCATTTCCAAACAAAGTGGGTAGCTAAGCACCTTTGGATGCTGGATAAGATGATCCTAGACAGAGCCTGTTTTGTTCAGCAAGGAGAGCAAATTGAGATTATTTTTTAATGCGAAGCTCTTGAATGCAGAGGTTCTTTGCAGATCTGGCTCATTAGGAAACTCTGCCAAGCTTTTGTTGCCATTGCTAAATGAAGCAAAAGAGGAAGTAAAAGTGGTTCTGTGCTGTAAAGTGGGTTCATAGTTTTGTTTTATAATAAACCACAGACTTAGTGACAAGTGAATCCCCCACCTCCCTTTCTCTTTGTTCCATTGCATCGTTCCTTCTTCAATAAATGTTTTTACTAGAGGAATTCCCAGAAGTATGAGAGGAACTGTTCTTCCTGTGAGCTTGTCTTTTATTGAAATAAAAGAGGAAGTTCCTTAGACTTCTGTGAAAAGGTTCAATAGGTCTCGTGGCAGAGGAAGTCATATTTTCAACATGTTTTACTAATGACGAAGTACTCAAAACTGAAGCCGGAATCAGCAGCCGGTTCCTCTGTTGGAATTCCCTGGGGAGCAGCAGCCCAGCAGGTGGGATCCCATTGCCCTTGTGCTGCCGCTCCTCCTTCCTCCCACCCCACAAAATCCCACAGCAAAGGGTTGATACTGGAGTGATAGAAGCTGGGAAGTGGGATGTCCCACTGAGTGCTGTGACTCCAGCTTTCCATTCTGCCTGTTCTCCAGAGCTGTGGGGCTGGAGCCCAGGATGCTGGCCTTTGTGGCAGCGTGGGCTGGAGTGAAAACACAGTGCTGGGGAAAACCTGGATTCAGCTGGAATTGCTGATAGAACTGCCACTGGTCTCGGTGACCGTGGGGTTCCATCTGTGCATGTCAGTGATGCACTGTTGGGAGGAAGGGAACTACCTCGAGTTTGGGCAAAGATGATAAAAATCCCAGTGCTTCCTGAGATTTGTCTTTGTGATAGAGTAAGTCTGATGCATTGCACTCTTGTCCTAAACCTTGTAGAGGTAGGAATTTGATCCTTAATGAGTTTTATTATAGTCATTTATTAAGGGGAAGAAGTCCCAGGCTCTATGCCCTGCGTGAATTGCAGCAGATGAGAATAAATCCTCTGGTTCCTCTCAGTACTGAGCTCAGCATGTGGCCACCTTCATCCCTTGTCCTGCTGGAAGCTGCCAGCAGGGAAGGGACAGCGTGTGTGAATTTGAGCAGCTCTTGCTGCTAGATAAGCTGGGGACTTGCTATATATATATATCAAATTGCCTTCTCTTCCCCTGTATCGATTGGCTAGGGATTTCCCTTTCTAAGAGTGCCTTTGGAGCGGCTGGCACGGCCAGCGCTGTTTTTAGAAGCAGTTAAGCCTGTGCTTAGAGAGAGCACGAGATGGGAGCACTTAAGCTCAGCTGAACTTGCTGACCTGTCCACATCCTTTGAGGTGAGGTTATTAATTGAAAGCAGGTCAGTGTGCAAGGCGGTACCTTCATGGGATTTTCCATTGCTGAAGTGCAAACCAGTTCTGAAGGCTCCAGATACCTGGAAATTAAAGACCAAATGCTCTGGTTTAACCTTCTGAAACTTGGGGGGCTTGGGGTGGGAAAGGGGAATTGTTAAACACCAGGTGAGGTATTGCTTGGTTGTGAGAGGGATACCACCTCCAGAAAAGCCTCATGAAGGGCAAGTTTCTGAGTTCGTTGCCTGATTGTGAAGAACAGCTGTGGCAACACAAAGCCCTGAGAGTATTCCTTGGGAAGGAGGATGTCCAGGCTGTCGACATAGCAAACCATCAGGAGACAGTGCCTGCAAACCCAGGGTTTCCATCGGAGCCAGCATGGGAGTTCTGACCATGCTCAGGTTGGACATGCAGTTGAAAGCGAGCTCTTAACCTATCAATAACAGCTCTCAATGGTTTTCCTCTCCTCCTGTAGTCTTCTGTAGCTTGATGGTAAAAACCCTGAGCAGATGTTCCTTTCTCTGTTTTAGAGGTTCTTCCTGTGAAAGGGGGAGCTGGGAAGTTAATGTGATGATGGCACAATTTTTGCAAGTTTTGGAGAGAAGCTGGCTTTTCCTCAGGAGCGGGGAGGAGCGTTCAGCAGAGCCGTGTGTTCCCAGCCACATTTCAAGGGTCAGTGCTGCAGGGCCTGGCACAGGATCCTCTTCGTTGCTTGTGAGGAGGCTGCTGGGGAAACTGGGTTTGGTTTGGGTGAGTCAAGAGAATAAATCCTGATGCTTCCTTGTCCTCTCAGACCTGCTGATGGTTTCAGTCGTAGCTTTTTCACATATGCATTTATGTGGGTTACTAAAAGATGCTTCATTTTATTCCCATGGAAGAAAACTACCCTTGGAGAAAACAGGCTCTCCTAGAGATTTTGCCTGTGGAGAATGGTGGCACTTGAGCTCTGGCCTGGGGTCTGCCTCCAGCCAGCAGCACGTGGTTCCAGAGCTGAGGAGCTCAGCCGGAGCTGGAAGCGTGGCTGTTGCAGGGCTGTGAACCCCAGTAGTGTTACAGAACAATTACACGGCATGTGATCACCTGGAATAACAGCAGTATTTTTTGCTTTCAGAGACTGTTTCTGTTGACTGACTGTCTCAGGGGAGATTGCAGATCCTTGCAGGCAGGCACCACTTTAGATGCCAAAGGTGTCCTGGCTGCCCTTTACCAAGGGCTATAGTTCCCCCCATCCGTCCTGTCCTCTGGCTGCAGGAACATGCCTCAGAAACCTTATGACTCCTAAAGTAATACCACATGGGTATGCACCTGTATAAAAGAATAATAGATACATTTGTAACATTTGTAATAACAAGAGGGCTGAAGATGTGTTGCTGCTGTTTGGTTGAAATTATTTTAAAATACCCTCATGTTGAATGCCAGGATATTGGACATGGGTGCTTGGGAAAGCCCTGAGCTTGGCTGGGAAAATCTGTAGTGGGGTGAGGAGGGGAAGTGGCACACTTCAGGACTTTATCTTTGGATTTCAGAGCCTTCTGGTGCATTCGGGTCACATATCTCAGGTTTTTTCTGCAGTCACAAAGATTGCCTTTCAGAAAAAAACGTGGCTGTCAGACTCCCCAAGTTGATGGGAGTTAAAGGTGAATTCTCCTGGTGCATAATGAGAACTGAGTGTTTGCACAGAGACCGGTTTAGACAGCGCTTCTCTGGCCTGGAGACTCGGGATGTGACCTCAGCAGTGCAGGCACCGTTTCCTTGAAGCTGTTGCTGCTTCCTTCCTGAGACTGAGTTGAAGTCAGTGCACAGTGTGGAGGGAGGCGCCAGGGCAGCATGAGAGGGAGCCCAGCGCCCACACATCCCTCCCTCCAGAGCTGCAGGACCCCCAGGAGCCTGGACTGCAGCTGGGATGGGTCCATCTGCCCTGCTTTGGGTAGGGACCAGGCAATTGTTTTTACTTGAATGAAGGCTTAATTGTGACTTGAAGTGTCCCAACTGCTTTTTAAAAGAAAAGCAAACAAAGCTGGCGAACAACAGGCTGGAGTTCCAGGGAACTTTGGAAATGTTTGCCAAAGCTGTGCTTCCTGTCTCTGTCAGTCCGATGGTTATGGAGTTCAGCTTGAGGCCTTGGCTTTGAATTCCTTGTCTGCCAGTTTGGGATGAAAGGCCTGTAGGGCGGCATGGCACGGGGGCAGCAGGGCTCTCTCGGTCCGTGGTTCCTCCACGTGCCCTCATGGAAACGAATGAAGGGTCCGTCCCTCTCTGCGGCCGCCTCGGGCTGGCTGGGATGGGGAAGGAATCAGTGCGGTGATGGCAGCGCCTCCGCCAGGCCCTGCTCCTGGCGCTGCTCCTGCCCCTGCTCCTTCGGAACCTGAAGGAGGAGGCAGACACTGACCTGGCGGGGGCCCATCCCCGGTGTGCTGCTGCCATCTGGTGCCACCGCCTGCCCCAGCCCCGGGGCTGCGGCGCCGGCAGAGCCACAGCCTTGGGAGGAGAGGGGAGATGAGCTGAGAAACTCCTGCTCCTGGTCCTGGCTCTGCTTCCTTCACCGTCACTGCGTTCCCCTCGAAACTTCGATTTCACTGTCATTAATGTAAAGAGCAGAGTCAGCTGGCTGGCAGGCAGGCTGCTGAAATTAATTATGCTTAAAATCATTGCAGAGATGGATAGCAGCGCTCGTTAGGGGTCTGGCAAAGCGCTGGGCTCTGTTCTCTTCCCTCATTATCCCATACACCGTGATGGCATCTGGGTGACACTGCTGGACCCTCCAGCTGGGGTCTGTCAGAATCTGCCTGTGCACTCCCATCTCATAGAATCACAGAATGCCAGGGTTGAAAAGGACCTTAAAGAATATTTTGTTCCATCTTGCACACGATATAAACTGTTTCCTGGCTCCTCTGTGCATCCATCTCTCCTGACTCCTGGCTGAGCAAGATGTGGCAGAGGAAAGGATGGGACAGATAAAATGCTGCTGGGGATATGGTCCTGCAGCTTGGATGCACCATAAGGATCTCCCCCTCCCCAGTTTCTTCACTCTTCTACAAAACAAGTTGTCATTAGACTGCTTTGACAGTGTCCCCAGGCTAAGCTGTCCCAAGCCTGACACAGAGGGGCCGGCAGGTCTTGGCTCCAGGTGTATGCCTGGCCCAGCCTATCGAGTTCAGCATTTTTTGAATTCTATTGGTGTTTTCCTCCCCCAAGCTCTAGTTTGTTTGCCTGTTTCCCCCTCCAGTTCTCTCCACACCCTCTCCTACATTCCTGCATCCTTCCTTCCACGGCTTCCATCGTTCCTTCCACCCTCAGCAGTCCTCACTTCTACACTGTTCAGTGCCTGTACCCCAGTGCTGCTCCTGCTCTAGTGACCCCTGCTCAGCTCAGTGACCCCTGTTCCCACCAGCAACTCTGCCCCAGGGTCTGCATCGCTCTTCCCAAGCTCTGTGATCTCCAGCCCACCTCACGTATTTCCTTTTCCAAACTTTCTCCTGTTCATTCTCCTTTTTGGCAGTGGTGCATCCATGGCAGCTCTGGAGTCCGGGCCGGCCCACAGCCGTGCAGGCTCAGGGCTCGTGGCAGAGCTACTCTGGGCTTTGCTAAACCAGAGCTTTGCTTTCAGTGGGCATTAAGCCTGTGGCTGCTCCAGGCATCCCTCTGATTTCTCCACCTTTCCTTCCCCTTCTTTTTTACTGCAGAAGACCTTTTTTCTTTAGAGGGGAAAGGACAAAATAGGGTGTCAGCATCCCCTCATGCCTCTCTGCATTCTTCCTGGCACTCTGCTCCTTTCCCTGCACCAGGCACAAGTTCTCTGGTTCGTCCTCTCATCTCTGCCCCTGTGCTGTCTGTTCCTCCCTGTTGCACTATTCCTCTTCCCCCCTTGCTCAATTTCTCACCAACCTCTGAATCCTTCTCCATGCTATGTAGTTTGTCCCCTGTTAGAAGCAAAGCTCACCTCTGCTACTACTCACCTCCTGTGTCTCATTTTTTTCCCCCACTTCCATGGTAAGTCCCTTGGACACAGCCCAGTCAAAGTGAAGTCCCTCATCTCCTCAGCCTGGAACTGCTGCTGCAAAAACCCTGAGCTTGGCAAAATCTCCATGTTATTCTCCCCCCCTTCACCATTTGGGAGATTTGACTCCGTGGCAGTTGTGCTCCTGAAATCCTGAACTTGCCCTGCCCATTCTCTCCTTTGCTCTGCTGCTCCTCCTGCACTTCCTTGGGGATTTGCTGTCCCAGCAGGGCTCTGGTTTCTGTCCTGTTGCTCTGTGTAACCTTACCCTCACACACATCCCCTGCCCTCCTTTGTAGCTGGCACAGGCATATTCTGTGCCTCTGCCCCTGTGCCTGGCAGTCAGTTACAGGCCTGGATCATCTGTCCCTGTGTTCCCTGTGTCCCTCTGTGGCTGATCCTGGCCTCCAGCGTCCTCCCTGTACATGCTTGCCCTGGGAATGGGCATGAGGACCAGCCCAGCATTGGCAACATCTGGGTGGGTTTTAAGGGCTTTTCTCCCATAGGATGGTGCTGTGCAGTCAGGAGCATTCCTGGCTACAGCAGCTTTCCCTGAACCCTGCAGTCCTGCAGAGAGCTGATTATGTGTCCTGGCCTAAGCTCTTGGGAACAATCCCACATTTGAAACCTAGATGTTCCCACTTGGAATGCAACTGGAGCGTCATCAGCCTTCAAAGAGGTCATGATTACTTTTAAATATGAAGAAAAATGCTTTCAGGATATTTTAATCATGACCTGACTCCTGGGTTGGACAACCAGGAAGGTTTGCAAGCCGTGACCTCCTCCTGGCGGCTGTGGGTGAGCCGAGGTGGGATGTGCTTCTGTGCCACAGGCTGAGTGAGGCGATGGTCATCTCTTGCTCTGTGTTGGCCTGAGACCGTCCCCTGGAACCCGGGGTGGGCCATGCAGTGCAATGGCAGGTGGCCCCTTCGCCTGCGATAACTCCTCTCGCCCTCCCCACATCGCCCAGGCAGGATAACTTTGAACACGAGCCTCAGTCTGTGATCCCGAGCCGCTTCCCAGGGGAAGAGCAGCTGGAGGCTGGGTATGCCGAGGGCACTGTGGGCAGCTCTGCTTACCCAGAGCCTCTGGAGATTCCTGGATTCAGACCTGGACTAAAAACAACTATTTAATGGAGTTTTAAGTACTCCACGCAACAAAAAGGACAACTTTTCCCATAAGCTTGATGGAATTTATTCCATTCTGAAACGTCAGTAATTGGACTGAGATCTGTCCTTGTCAGCAGGACTGATACTTTGCGTAAATACGGCAGTATACTGAAGAATTCTCTTATTTTATTATCTTTGGGTTTTTAAGCTGCATAGGTGAGCTGGTTTTGCTTTGGATCAGTACATGGGATTGGTCTTCCTGCTCCAAGTGTGCTGGCTGAGCTCTGGCAGTTGTAGCCATGGCCCCAGCAGTGCTGGGGACAGAAGTGCCACCAATCTGTCCCCTCTGCCATCACTGCTATTATATATTTTTGCAGAAGACTTTTTGCCAGTCTCTGTTGAGCAGTTCATGTGGAGGTGCCTGCGAGAT
The DNA here is from genome assembly GCA_013398955.1 of Callaeas wilsoni. Taxonomy (NCBI): domain Eukaryota; kingdom Metazoa; phylum Chordata; class Aves; order Passeriformes; family Callaeidae; genus Callaeas; species Callaeas wilsoni. The sequence continues at coordinate 15,353 of VWPU01004454.1, forward strand.
CCTCTAAGCTGCACTTCCAGCAGCCCTTCATCCATGGGTAATTCTGCATCTTGGAATTCAGCCCTTGCCCCTGGTTAGGCCATAAATTAGGATGCCTTCATGCTGCAGAGCAATCTGAATACTCTGGCAAATTGTCACCATCATCTGGTATTGCTGTGACATTCCTGGGCTCTGGTAGCCTGATCTTTTCTTTTTCATAGTTATTCAGCAGTAAAAGAGTTTTGTTGTTGAAGAGCAGCTGGTCACGGCCTTCATTAGAAACAGCCCTCTGAGCTGTAATTTTGTTTAAAATAACAAAGACCAGCCCATTCAATCTGTTTTGCATATAACTGTGGGTTCTGACAATTATATTTTTAGCCTCTAATTAGTCAGGAGGCTTGAGATGGCTGTTTCTGTTTCATTTAGGATCACAATAAGGCTAATAGGTTTCCTGTTGTTTTCCTTCTAACATCCGCTGGTTAATATTGGACTTGTTCTTCCCCTTTAAGTGCACCAGGACCAACTCTACAATTTTAGCCGAAATTAAAGCAAAAATCTCTGCCTGGGGCAGATGCTGAGCGCAGAGAGCTTCGCTCCAACTGCAAACAATGGCTGGAGTTTTATGAGCAATTAAAATTGAGTCTCCTAGCAGGGAGCGAGGAGCTGCCAGGGGCCACCCACCTCGCGCGGGGCACCCACGACATGCCTGCAGCCGGGAAGCCTTAGCCAGCTCTTGCTCCCTTTCCCAGCTGTCCAAAGCTCCACGTGTGTATGTGCCCCGCTGGGCATGCTCCCTCCCTCCCTCCTTCCCACAGGATCCCTGCTCCATGGTGTGCTGGCAGGTGATGGCAGCGAGCGGGTGCTGTTCCTCATTATTGCGTGTTCCTACACCTGGCTCACCACTCCTCATTATTCCGTGTTCCCTAAGCCCAGCTCACCATTGTTAATGCCACTGTGCTGGAGGCAGGACTTTCAGCTTTTTTCAGAGGTTCCTGTAAATCCCCAGCACTGTGCTTTCATGGCACCTCCGCAAGACCTGGGGAGGCAGAAGGAGAGGAAGTGATTCTGCTGTGTTTTGACAGCCCAGTTGTTTGTGGGGATTGCTGGGATTCCCAGTTCCTGTCACATCCTGGCTTGGATTGCAGCTGAGAGGGGATCTGGGTGTTGCAGTCCAGAGCTGCAGTTTGGAAAAGGAACAGCCCTTTCCTGATGTGTGTGACAGTCTGGCCAGGGCCGAGGCTGAGCATCCTGGAGGATGCAGGCACAGCTTGGTCCTGGCCAGGTTCTTCCAGCAGCCTCTTCCACCATCTGCAGGGAACAGGGACAGAGGTTTCCAGACACTGCTCCAGTCCCTGCCACTGTTTCTCACCAGGAGGGGCAGAGATCTGTGGAGGCAGCAGTGTGGTTGCATAAGGAAGTGTGGTGTGAGTCACGCGAGCAGGAAGCTACGGGAGAGCAAATGAAGGGTTTTATGAGTGTTCTCAACTCTGACACGGCTTTATTATCTGAGGGTTTGGCTCCCAGACCGAGAGTTCCAGAGCAGGTTACAAGCTATGAAATTCTCAAGAGAAGTGAGTTATTTTCTCTACTTCCCCTCGCTCAGGTGTGTCAGGTGGCATCACCTCACCAGCCCCACCAGCAGCACCGGTACCGTCCTGTGCCTCCCTCCAGCGAGCGATGGGGAAGGCAGGCAGCTGCTGGCCCCATGCTCTGCCCGTGACTGCACAGCAGCAGAACAACCTGAGGCTCTGGGCTTTGGGTGACTTGGGGGTGAAAAAACTCAACATGAGCTGTCAGTGTGCACTGGCACCCAGAAACCAGTGACAGGACAAGGGGAAATGGGTTCAAACTGAGAGAGGAAATTCAGGTTAGATATATTGAGAAGGAGTTCTTCTCTGTGAGGGTGGGGAGGCCCTGGCACAGGGTGCCCAGAGCAGCTGTGGCTGCCCCATGATCCCTGGCAGTGTCCAAGGCCAGATTGGACGAGGCTTGGAGCAACCTGGTCTTGCCTATGGCAGGGGCTGGAACTAGATGAGCTTTAAGGTCCCTTTCAACCCAAAGCATTTTGTGATTCGGTGATTCCATCTGTGTGTGAAAGGCCATTTTTCTCTTTTATCTCCTTTCCAGTGCCATACTTTTTGTCTTGGCTTTCTCTGTCCCTGGTCCCCTCTTCATTTAATTCTGTAGCATCAGCCTCCACCTTGGCAGAGCAGGTGGCCAACCCCAGCCCATCCCCTGTGACCAAGATTTTAAGGGGAGCTTCTGACCTGGATTTTGGGGTAATCCAGCCTCTTGGGAAGCAGCTCCTTGAGCAGGTGCCAAACCTGACTTCCACAGGAGAGGCTAGTGGGTCCAGCCCAGAGAGGTGCTGGACAGCATTGCCGGGTGAAGTGGCAGCTGCCACCTCTTTCCCAAGGGCTGGAGACCCTGGGCTGGAAGCCACAGGGGCAGAGCCAGCAACCAGTGGGATACGGCAGCCTTTGAAAGGAGGAGGGCTATGGCCAGCCCTGAAACGGGGATGCATTTGAGATGCCAGCACGGGAGCACGTGGAACTGCACAAGGGCTCGAGCGGGGCTGCCTGGTGGCGTGGGCCAGGTGTCATTCGGGTAAGGCTGGAGATCCTCCAAGGTACAAGCAGCCCTTGGGTTTTTGTGGTATCTCCTGTCTTTTTCTCACCTTGAAAATCCTCAGGAACCCCTTCAGCTTTGCCCCTGCTCCCACAGGAGGAGGAAGGCCCTGGGGACACAGGAGCAGCAGCATTCCAGCAGGCTGAGCTCGTGGGGCCCCACTGCCATGGATTGCCTTCCTCTTAGGCAACTGGCTGTCCAGAAGAGCTGGGGGATGGGAGCGAGGAGGAACCTCCTCACTCATGACATAGCCACAGAGTTTCAGTTTCTGGTCATTACTGACTTCTACAAGGAAGGAACTGAGAAACTGCGCTGGCCATTAGCCGTGATTGGATACATTGGTACAAAGCACACTGCAGAAACAGTACTCCTGTTCTTCAATGTTGTCAATAATTCAAGTACCTTCAGATTTAGTGAAAAAAGCATATTAAACATTTTTCTTCCCTTTCTTCCCCACAAACTAATTGTGCCTCTCATGTCACTTGTAAGTCACTGGCTGGCAGTGACTCTCCTGGTGGCTCCTGCTGGAGGCTCTTTCCTCTGTGAAGTCTGGTATGTGAGATCATTTGCTAAGTAGTGGGGAAAAGGCTTTTATAGTTCAAAAATGCCAGACTGATCTGGGTTTGAAGTGTGATAGTGCAGTACTTGGCTTTTTCTGTTTTCATAGGAAATTTGATGCCCAGTATGGTTTTTTTTTCATAGTTTCCTGGAACCTGGTGATCTGCTTTTAAATGTAAGGTAATATGACAGAATGGTTTGGGTTGGAAGGGACCTTACAGACCATCTCGTTCCACCCACTCCATGGGCAGGGACACCTTCCACTGTCCCAGGCTGCTCCAAGCCCCATCCAGCCTGGCCTTGGACACTTCCAGGGATCCAGGGGCAGCCACAGCTTCTCCGGGCACCCTGTGCCAGGGCCTCACCTTCCTCACGGGGAACAATTCCTTCCCAATATCCCATCTAGCCCTGCCCTCTGGCAGTGGGAAGCCATTCCTCCTTGTCCTGTCCCTCCATCCCTTGTCCCACGTCCCTCTCCAGGTGAACACCCCCAGCTCTCCCAGCCTGGCTCCAGCACAGAGGGGCTCCAGCCCTCAGAGCATCTCTGTGGCCTCATAAAGATAAGAAGTAAATACAGAAATATATTGCACAAGTCTGGAGTCCTTTCTGGCCTCCCATTCCTTTCTCCTGTCCTCTCCTGTTGAGTGCATGGTGGGGATGTGAGAGATGAACTGAAAGGCCAAGGATAGCAATTCCAGCCTGGGCACGGCAGGAGCAGGGTGGGAGCAGCTGCCTCACGGTGGGAAGCACATCTCAGCAATGACTCCTCAGTGCTGGCATTCAGCTTGGCCTTCTGACATGTGGGTGTCACACCTGACTTAGTTCTGGGATGGGAAGGAAACCCTTGAGCAAAGGAAAGCCTTGAGCAGGTATTCAGAGCTCTTCTGTAGCCAACACAATTCCTGAGTAGTGGAAGGAGGGGGATTCCCAGCTGGGGTGTGTTGTGTGAGATGTTTAGATAATCTCCAATTGCACATTTGTTGGCATTTGTATTTCATCTGCGGAGGAGAAAGGTTAAAATTAATGGTGGCAAAATTTATGGAAGACCTTGAGCATTCCTGGAGCTCTGACATCCTGTAGGGGCCTGGCAGAAATCAGGTTTGGTTGGTGAGCTCTGAGCTGTCCTCAGGCTACACTGAAATACTGAAGATCCCCATTTAAAATATCATTGTACTTAAAAAAACATTGGGACACACACATGCAGGTTTCTGTGCTGCTTCACAGAATCCCAGAATGGTTTGTGGGGGGGAAGGGACCTTAAAGCCCATCCCATTCCACCCCCTGCCCTGGGCAGGGACACCTTCCACTATCCCAGGCTGCTCCAAGCCCCGTCCAGCCTGGCCTTGGGCACTGCCAGGGATCCAGGGGCAGTGAGAGGCTGCTCAGGACTACTACTCTCCTGAGTAGTACAAGGACAGGAATGCCCAGGGTTCAGCCCATCCCTGGTCCCAGTGTTTAATTGTGGATAATTCCATCTCCTCTGTGGGGCTGGAAGAGCAAAGCAGAGGCGAAATGTGCACAGAAGAGAGGGATGTTGGGGATCAACTGATCTTGTATTGGAGACACTTGAAAACCTTGAGGAAGGGTCTCTTCCTCCGTGGAGCTCCCAGGATCACCTGTGGGAGCATCTGGTCCTGTTGGAAAAGATCTTCTTGGAGCAGGACCTTGTTCCAGTCTTGCTGCTTGGCTTTTCCTTTCCTACAGATGCCTCCTGTGACCTCCGTTGAGCAGGGCAAAGCTGGCAGAAGGAGCTGCTGGCTTTTCCTGGTACTCGGAGTGTTTGTATCCTGCCCCACCTCCCAAGCAGGACCAGATTGGATTTTAGAGGTGTTTTCCTCCCAGGACCACAGTGATCTTCTCCAAACACTCAAGTTCCCTGTGAAGGATCTTCCCCAGGTCCTTGAACCACAATGACCAAGTCTGTCTTCCTTCAGCTCCCTCCTGTGCTCCCCCAAAGTGTGGGTTTTGTACCCATGAGGCATGGGCTGCCATGTGCTTATGTGACAGGTCCTGGGTGCTGTGTTAGTGAGTGACCAAAAGGATTTGGCATCTCCCCATGATGCTGAATCTGATTTCCAGCAGCTCCTGGAAAGGGCACAAAACAGAGCTTGGCAGGGATAGGTACAGACAGGGCACTGGCCTCGAGGGTCTTGATTTTTTTCCCCTCTGTGTTCACACTGGAGTACCATTCCTGTAAATTAAACTTCTAAACTAAATTCCTATAAGCTAAAACTTAAAGTTCTGCTCTGGGTTGTCTCCTCTTTGCTGCAGGTGAGACTCGTGGAGGAACAAGAAGAGACTGAGCTGTGATTGAACCAGGAGGGTTTGGACAGTGTCTGAGGATGGTGAGTCCACGTCCTGTTTCCTCTCTATAGGATGTACATTGAGGGGCTGGAGCATGACCAGGGAAGGGAATGGAGCCGGGCAGGGGCTGGAGCCCCAGGAGCAGCTGAGGGAGCGGGGAAGGGGCTCAGCCTGGAGAAAAGGGGGCTCAGGGGGGACCTTGTGGCTCTGCACCACTCCCTGACAGGAGGGGGCAGCCGGGGGGGTCGGGCTCTGCTCCCAGGGAACAGGGACAGGAGGAGAGGGAACGGCCTCAGGCTGGGCCAGGGGAGGGTCAGGGTGGATACTGGGAAAATTTCTTCACTGAAAGTGTTGTCCAGCCCTGGCACAGCTGCCCAGGGCAGTGTCCCTGTGCCTGGAGGGGTTTAACAGCCCGGTGGATGTGGCACTTGGGGACATGAGTCGGTGGTGGCCTTGGCAGTGGTTTGGTGATGGTTGGACTCAATGATCTTAGAGAGCTTTTCCAACCCTAATGATTCCATGATTCTGGTCTGCCTCTGTCCTCTGTGGGTGGTCTTGTTCTTTGTGTGTCCAAATCTTGTACTGCTGCTAAATGTAGGAGAAGAAATACAAGAATGAGCAAGAAGAGTGGAACAGTATTGTGTATTATATACAATAATATAATGGAGAGGATTTATCACTGTCATCAAGATGCTGTTAATAGGATGTATTTACCCGTAAACCTCTTATTGGGATATATTGGGAAAAAAAGTAAATAAGACTGGAACCCCCTTCTGTTTCCCTGGACTACTGACATAGTCATCCAGTTTTTGTGGCTTACTGATTTATTTTTTCTTTAAAGCTTACTGCTGGGGTTTCTCATTGTGTTTCTCTGTTGCCTCTCAGTGAAGGATTTCACACCATGTTAATAACAGCTCTGGTGCCACCAAAGGAGCAGAAATTTCACAAGAATTAGTCACAGAAAAATGTGGTAGGAAAGAATCTGAACCACAGCCAAAGAGGCCAGATTGCTGATAAACTCAGATAAAGGGCCTCTAATGCCTCCAGCAAGAAATAACCCAAAATACAAGGGATCTGCTGGGAGGAAAAAAGCTGGAGACTGGGAATGTTGGAAGATATGCTGAGAGTGTCCTGAGTGGGGTAGTTTGAAGAGGAGTGATCTGCATGTGGGCTGTGGTTGGGCAGCGCCTGAACTTGCTGCAGTGACATGGATCAGCACCAGCTCCGTGTTGTTGTGGGGGAAGGGGTTCTGAGGAGAGCAGCAGAGACAGACAAAGGACTGGAAATTCAGATGGAGGACATGAAAATTTAGGTTAAACACGTTAGAAAAAATAAAAGATAAAAATCTGGCAGAGTGCTCGAGGAAATGGTGACGTCTCCTGAGGGATTGTCTCTGATGTGTTTTGTTAACAACTAGACTAGGAAAGGAAATGTGCTCTCTGCATCAGTTGAGCTCTCAGCTCGAGTCCTTACAAACACAGCGTTTTTGCTGTAGCCCCTGTCCTCATGCTCCCTGGTGCTGCCTCAAGATCTCCTGTGCTTCCTGCTGGAAGAGCTGATCCCTGCGCTGCAGGGTGAGGAACTGAGGTGGAGAGGTGAAAGTCCTCACCTGTCACAACCTTACAAAGGATCTCACACTTCAGCTTGGAGCTGCCCTGGTGGCACACTGGAGGTGTAAAACCCAAGCTTCTCTGGGTGGGATTGAGGTGAGAGAGATGCAGATGTATCCAGATACGAATGAAAAAAAGGGAATAAACACATGGAAAATGCATCAAAAATCCCTCCAGGAAACACGGAGAAGGCCGGGCTGGGTCCCCTGAGGGCAAGGCTGGTCAGACACCTGAGTGACAGGGCCCAGTGAATGCTGCAGGGGAGCGTGGCTCAGGTGTGTGCCCTCATCTGGCGGGACCTGCAGCTCAGGGACTTGGTAATCCAGAAACAATTTGTTGATGTTTTATGAGCCTTTGGAAGGTTTTCCCTCCATGAATTCATCAGGCTTTTAAAAACCAGGTGAAGGTTTGCAGTTGTGCTGCTGAGCACCTCTTGCTTTGTTTTGGAACCAGCCCTGAGTTGTTTTGGCTGGTTCTTGTATTGGGAATAACAATAAAGTGTGATGCTGCCTGTGAGCGTCTCCTGCCGGTCAGGATTTTGTAGATCTCCACACATTCCCCTTAGACATCTGAAGAGCTCTAGTCTTTTGAATTCTCTGTAGCAAAGCCACCTTTAGTTCTCATCACCCCTCCCTGAACCTGTTCTTGTTTTTGTTTTTGTTTTGAGTGCACACACAGGAATTTTGAAAGCTTTTCTTTTCCCTGTACTCCTTTCTCGTGTCTGGACAGACCTTACCCTGACCTGGCCCTGCCCACCTTTAGGTGTAATCGTTTGGTTTCTTCTACATGAGAGGGTCTCCTGCTTCTTATGACTACCCAAAGATACCTTTACTGTTTCAAAGGACCTTCTGAAAAGTTTTTTTTTAATATATATTTTATTAAAATGCTCCTGTGATTTTTTGAAAATTATTTTTTCATTTTGGAAAAAATAAAGCAACCAACAAAAGCCCCTCCCAATTCGCCCATTGTTTTGGGAAGAGACTATGGGCTTTTTGTCTCCCAAGGCAAAGGAGAGAAAGCGACTTGTAATTGCAAGCTGTAGATATAAGTGCTTACCTCCACCTCCTTACCTGAGCTTCTATCAGCAGCTGAAGGCAGAGAGCTGCTGGAAGCTCCTGACAGCCTCCTTGGAGCCATTCTCTGACCTCTCCCGAGGGCTGTGGCTCCCGAGTTAAACACGGGGAGGGCTGGAGGTGGGTTTCGGGTTACGGGGTGCCTCGGGGCTGGCTGGAATCCCTGTTCCCTGCAGGCATGCTGAGTGCTTCCTCAATTCCCTGTGCTCGGTGCCCTCTGGTTAGCAAGGGCAGGCCCAAAAGCTTTGCCCTTACTCAGCAGCACCCCAAGACAAGCCTCACCAGCTGCTCTCCCCTTCTGCTGCTCCAGATGCGTGGTCTAGTGTTAACAGCTTGGATTGCACGACTCTTCCCCCTTTCCCCCAGAACTAGCTGCTGATGGGAATGACCTTGAAGACAGCACTAGTGCCAGTTTAATCCTTAACTCTGGCTAATGGAGCCCTAACGAGCACTCGGTACCTTAATACATCACTTAAAACCAAGCTGGCAGATGGGTTGGTGCAGGTGCTCTGCTGGCAGCTCAGCGCTCAGCTCCCACAGCAGCGTTCCCTTTCCTGACTGCTGGGGTGCTGGCACTGTAGGCATCTGGTTCTTATCCTGTGCAGGGGCCCGTGACTTAGCCGAGGTGGGGATTTGCAGCCACCCCCCGTCCCCTCGTGCTGGTGCATGGAGTTGGTAGCCCATGACTTGTGCCCTTTCGTCCCTCTCCTCAAAGGTTTCTTGCTGCATATTCAGTTCCATGCTCACCTCTGGGCACCTTTCTGAACAAATACCAAATGCAGCATTACAGATCTAGAAGCTCTTCTATCATCCTATCCAGATTAAAAAATGACACTCACCATCCCAGTCCTGATTTACGGGGTATAAAACAATAACTTCTCTTTGCACAGGTTTAAGGGTTTCTTTCCACCTTGGGCTCAGCAACCTTTCAGTTCACCCACAAACCTCCCTAGGCTTTCAGGAAATGAACTATTTATGTAGGGGGACCTGAAACAAATATGCCCTTTGTGCAACAGAAGTAGGGGAGGCAGAACAAGAAGTGCCTTTGGCCACAGCTCATCAGTCCCAGCATCAGCTTATGGAGAGAGAGAGAGAAATATGTGTCTGAGTGCAGCTCATCTCACCCAATGTAGGCATCTGCCAGGCAGAAAGAGAATAAATTTTAACCTTTAGAGTGAGATAAATGATACAAGTCTCTCCCTTCCCCTCCTTTGACTGGAAAGAAAGATCTAGATAACCAATTCCTAGCTTGATCTTCACTGAAAATAAATATTCAGACCTGGAAGGATCTAAGTAGAGTATCCTGATGGCCCCTCTACTGCCCTGGCTCCCACTGACTTACTTCTCATGTCCCGGAATTCCCTTCCCAGGGCAGTCACTTCCTCCTGCCAATTTTCTGTCGGTTTTCTCCAGCTGGAGGCAGATCAGGGCAGTCTGTGCAGTGGATGTGCTACCAGGAACAGGGCTGCGCATTCAGATTTCTGCCAGCCCTTGCCTTGCCTCCCCTCCATCTGTGGGGCGATGCCTTGTGCTGGGGTGATGAAAAGCCCACCCTTAGTCTATAGAAGGGATGGGTGTGGTGCCTTCTGCCCAAGGACAGAGTAATTTTATTTGTGGTGCCAAAAAGAAGTAGAGGATAAAGGTATGCCAGGGTTGGGAAGGGTGTACACGTCTGTGGAAGGCTGAGTCAGGTGTGCTGACAACTCCCTGCAGTGAATGGGACCAGTTCTTCTCTTAGAATCATGGAATGGTTTGGGTTGGAAGGGACCTGGCCAGGTGGGAATTTGCTGCTCCCTGGCCCACACTTCCCCAAACTTGCAGAAAGCTGGACCAGCCACTGGCAAAATGATTCCTTTCAGGATGCTGGCTGGCTCCAGACCACGAGATTTCAGCATCCTGATGCCTGTCCCGTGCTCCCAATGCAGATTCCTTGGGCAAGTGGGACCAGATGTTCCCTGTGAACCCTGTGCCGCAGGCTAGGCTCCTGGTGCATGCAGGCGTGTCCGCATAGGGAATATCATCTCCTTTGGAGGCTGTAGCATGGCCCCTTGAGTGCCAGTCCTATCTTTGCCAAGCACTGTGTTATTGCCAAGCCTCCAAATCCCTTTTGGGACCTTCAGGAGAAGACTGCAAGCTGTTTACCTGCTGTGTGAATCCAGGGAAGTCTGGAGGGGTGGGAGGAGCAGCACAGGAACAGTGGGCAGTGCTAGTGGGAGGGGAAAGGAGCTAATCACTGCGAGCTGCCCTTAAGAGCGTGCTGCCCAGGTTATATTCAGCTCGCCTTCCTCAGAACTGAGAAACACTTGGGACGGTGGTTGGGAGATAATGAGGGAGATTTCTCTCTCTGCCTACATGAACACACACACTGAGAACACTTAGAGGAGCCCAGTTCTGTGAAATCACTTCTTCCTAGGTGGCTTGTGATAGTGGAACAGAGCCCAGCTGGGGAGGCATCCAAGGTGACATTTAGGAAATTCCTCTGGCTAAGCCAGCTAAGGAGTCTGGAGCACTCTGCAGTCCTGTGCTGGGCTGCCCAGCACCGCTCCTGCCTTTGCCTGGGTCACTGGAGGGAAAGGAGGGCAGGTATTTTGGGAACTCTTGAAGGAAGTGAAAGCAGAGTCTGAATCAAGTTCCTCTTGAAAGTCTGTGAAGCCACTGAACTTCAGAGCAAGGTTTCTGCTCTGCACCAGGCTCAGTGCTTGGGCAGAAGTTTCTAAGTTGTGTGTGAGTCTTTTTCTGATACTAAAAGTGCAAAAATATTTCAGTGAAAGCAGAAGTTCTATTTGTGGATGTTCAGGTCAGCTTAGGTTGGAAATTCAAAGTACTGATCTGACGAGCAGCCCTTCAGCTCTGCACAGCTGTAGCTTAGGGGGCTTACAAAGGTCCTTCTGCAAACAATCCCTGTGCCAGGCCCTAAACTGAGCCTTGGTCCTAAAAATCTCACTGTGGATTGGAGCAAATGTCTTACCTACCTTGTCTGTGGTTTTGTGTGTTATGAACTCTGGTCTGGTGCTGTGTGCACTTAACAGCAATGTGCGCTCGCACTCTGCCTGAGAGACTCCCGGACTTGAGATGTTCCCTGGATGTGCTGTGTTGCTTTTCCCCTGATACATGTCAGAAAAAGAATAAATATTTGCTTTAGAGTGTTTATAGCCACACTTTCTCTTCAGTATGAAAGGTTCCTTCAGCTTTAGCTGCTCTGGTTTCTCAGCATTCCCTCCAGAGGGGAACCTGCAGGCAGCAGGGCACCTCTTCTGCCACTCACTTTTGGCCAAGACAAATCCGTAACCTCATCCATAACCCTCTGTCCTTATCTGTAACCCTCTGTTTGTGTCCATAACGCTCTGTTCTTGTGTTTTGGTTTGTGGGTGCCAAGTGGTTCAGGTGCCCCAAGGATGGGCAATGCCTGACATCCTCCCACTGTGCTCCATGTAGATAGTGGAGTGGGACAGAGCAGGGGTGAAACGGGATTTCATGGCTTATCTCCACATGTGGCTGTGTGTTCTAAGTCTTTTATCCTAAGTAGTAGTGAAGCTGGTGTCACCATGGGAGTCTGTGGGATTGTTTTGTCAGCAAGAGAGCTCAAGGAACTGAATTTCGCCCTGCAAGTGACAGTGGGCAGCATGTCTGGGTGTCACGAAGCTGTCCCTTTAACTGAGGCAGTTCTGAATAATCTAACCCTGAACAATTTTGCAGAGAAATGCTGACGTCTTTTATCTGACTTGAGAAAAACCCTTTGAGATCCCATTGGTATTGTTGGGGAGAGCTGTCTGTGGTGTCTTTGGGGCAACCACATATAAGAGGAGCTTAATGGCTACAGGCTGTGCTCTGTTTGGATTTGTGTTTTGGGAGGAAAAAGCTGGTGCGATTTGAGCAAAATAGTGGGGCCTTTGAGGATTGATGAAGGGTCAGGTTTTAATTCTGCATTTTAAAGAAGAGATTCTCCCTCTGGCTCAGCAGTGGGGGCAGAGCGACAGCTGATGGTAGAAATGGAGATAGCTTTGCCCAGGAAGCTGCTCCTGTGGTTTCTGGGATAGGCTGTGACCTGGGAGCTGTTCGTTCCTGGGCTTGATGAACAGCAGGAAGTAAAGGTGAGCTCGTAGGAGGCTGGGGTGGGGAGGTGAGTGCTCAACCACAGCATTTCCTGTACCCATGGCCTTACCCTGTGTCTGTGAGCATTGCCAACGGGAGCTGGGGAAACTTCACATGGGAGCTAAGTGTCCAAGAAGTCAGCGAGGGGAGCCTTGTCCACTCCAAGGCCCAGGCTCCAGCACACAAGTGCTGGTGGGAGCCAGGGATATCCAACTACTCCCTGCACACATGAAGCTCCTGGAGTCTTGGGAGAGTTGAGTGGTGAGATGCAGCAGGGCAGCCCCTTTATCCTCATCTCCCTGTCCAGGCACAGACGACTGCAGGAGGATAGCAGGCTCAGGGGTGCAGTGGCAGGTCCTGGCTGAGCTTCTGGGAGCATGGCTGGGGCTAGGGTCTTGGCACTGGGGCAGAGGGCTCGATATTGGAGTGGAGGGCTGGGGGTGAGTGCTGGTGCAGAGGCCTCGGGGCAAAGGGCTCGGTGCTGAGGTGGAGGGGTCGGCATAGGGTTGAAGGGCTCAGGGCAGAGGGCTCGATGCCAGGATGGAGGGCTCAGAGGAGGGCATGGAGCTCGGGCAGAGGTCTTGGAGCAGAGGGCTCAGTGCTGGTATGGAGGCGTTGGTGTAGGGTCAGTGGGCTCGTGGCAGAAGGCTCCGTGCCGGGGTGAAGGGCTCGATGAAGGGCTCGGAGCAGAGGGCTCGGTGCCAGGGTGGAGGGCTCGGGGCAGAGGGCGCGGTGTCGGGGCACGAAGCCGCCTTCCCGCTATTGTTCCCGGCGCTCCCACTGCCGCCATCAGTGCGGCGCGGGGCAGGTGCCGGCGGGAGCAGCGCCATGGGCCTCTCATGGGAATGCCGCTCCCGGACGAGGAAGGGGCCGTGGCCGCGGCCCCGCGATCCCGCCGCTCGCTCCATTTTCTGTCTCACCCGTCACGGAGACGCTCAGATGGCAGAGCGGCGCTCGGCGGCCCTGGGAGGGAGGTGGAGTCTGCCTGTCCTCCGCCCGCCCTCCCTCCATTGTCAGCGGCGGCGGCGGCGGCACCTGCTCGGGCCGCCGGCGGCCGGGATGCTCCTGCCCTTCCCGGCGGAGCGGGGACGCTGCCGCAGTGCCGGGGCCGCAGCTCGCAGCTGGAGGGAGGAGATGCTGCTTGTGCCTGCCCGGCCCTGCTGCCGCCTCGGGAAGTGAACATGAGTCTGCCAGGCCGCGTCTCCTGCTCTATGCTCAACTGCTTTGTAAGTGCTGCTTTTTATTCCCCTTCTCTCCTCCATGGAAGCAGGGCCGTAAGCCAGCTGCGCTCTCCAGCTCACGTGCTGGTGGAGGCATCCTCTGGATCTGCCCAGGGAGAAGCGGAAATCCCCCTCTCCTCGCTCCCACACGCCGCCGGAGGACACCGTGGCCCGTCCCTGCTGCCCTGGCCGGGCCCAAGGGCACAGCAGCGCCCGGCGCCGCGGGCTGAGCCCCAGCAGGCTCTGGTCTCTGTGCTGGGCCCCGCATTCTCCGCGCCTTGCCTGGAGCTGGAAAATGACCGTGCGAGAGCAGCCGAGCCCTGGGGAGCTCCGCGCCCCCTCCCTGGCTGCGGGTGTGCAGGACCCCTCCGGTGCTGCTGCTGTGCTCAGAGGGGGTCCTGCGCTTGGCGCCTTCAGCGAGAGGGGTTTTCCTGCTCTGATGCCCCTTCCTGCAGACCCACCCTCAACCCTCCAGGGCACTCCCGGCCAGATGGGCTCCGAGGGCTTCAGGAGGCTTGTGAAGAGAGCAGGGTGCTGACCCCCGCCCTGCCGGTAGCCGGGATGGGGCTGTGGCCGGAGGGGATGCTCAGCCTCTGCCCGCCCTGTGCTGCAGGCGAGGAGGGACTCAAGGACACCCAGGCGGGTGGAGAGCTCAGGCTGCCCTGTTCCAGTTCCTGCTGCTCCCTGGGATTTCTCTGCGAACTGCAGAGTGACATGGGAGAGGATCTCTGCTCCCTTGCTGCTGCACCGGCACGCGGGCACACACCTTCCCTTTGTGCTCTCCTGGGCTGGTGCCTCAGCCTCGGAGTGAGCCACTGGCAGGAGGGGCCCCGAGCCCCCCGTGGTTTCCAGTGAGCAGTGGCTGCTGCTGGAGCCGGTGCTGTGCCCTGTGTCCCTCACAGCATGGTGACAGGAGCAGTGCCTTTGCCTCCAGCTGGGGCAGATGCTAAGTTTTATGAAGGCTCTAACAGCATGTTACATGCGTGCAGGTTCCTTGGATATGGGGTGGGAGGGGTCTGGCTGCCTCTGTCTGAGGTCTAGGGAGCACCTCAGGCCAGGCTGTTCCCGCAGGCGCTGATGCTTCAGCCCGTGTCAGTAACACAAGAGGACTCGGCATCATTTTAAATACTCCTGAGCCAGAAGGATTGGGATCTTCTTTCATCAGGTTGAAATTGGGATTCTGGCTTGGGTGACATACCCAGAAAGATATGTCATTTTAAAATATTACTCAGTGCTTACAGAACACCGTGTTTCCTGGTAAATGCTAGAGCCTAGAGCTAGAGTTAGAGAGCAAGCAGCCTTCTGAGGAAAACATTCTCACACTAAATAGATGTGGAATTAGTGCCATCCTGGACTCCCAGCAGTGAGCATTTGCAGCTGAGTGTCCAGGTGCCACTCCTTTGGGCAGCAACTCAGTGATGTGACAGGGCCTGGATGAGGGCTGGTGAAAATTGACTCCGAGAGTTCACGCCAGAGCTCAAGGAGCGTTGGGACAATGCTCTGAGACACATGGTAGGATTTGAGGTGTCTTGTGCAGGGCCAGGAGTGGGACCTGATGATCCTTATCCCTTCCAGCTCAGGATACTCTGATTGTATCAGTGAATGAAGATTCCCATGTTCCAAACTGAGGCATACACTCCACTTGTCAAGGATGGCATGTGCAGGTTCCGTGTGACCTCTCAGACCATCCTGAGGCCTCTGTGGGTTTCCTGGGGTGTCCATCTGAGCAGGCTGGACATGTCCAGCTGTCCTGGGCTCAGTGCTGGCACCAGTCAGGAGTGCCTGTTGTGAATTGTGTGCACTGGGGTGCAGTTGTTGTAGGGTTACACTTCACAGGTGTGTCTTCTCCTCCAAAAGATTCAGACTCTTCCAGATTTCTTTGGTCTGAGTGAAAATGAAAACTCCCAAAACAAAGCAGTCCTTAAGAGGAGAAAGAGTAGGCTGACACAGGACTGTAGATGGAAACCCTCTGTGTCATGGTGTGTCTGCTCTGGTGCCATGGAGCAGGTAACGGGAACAGCTGATGTGACAAGTTACTGTCACATCAGTCCCCTGTGGCCAAGGTGTGTCTGCTTGGCTTTCCAAACACCACTCAGCTGGAAGATGAGGGACTTAGAGGCTTCAGCATTTCACTGTGCTGTGGGCACTCTACAACAGCCAGAGGAGCTGCTGGGGTCTGGAGGCAGAGCAGGCATTTCCATGCACAGGTATCCCCAAGCTCCTGGGCCGCCAAGAATATCCAGCAGCTTCAATTCTTGACTTTCACAGCACGTGCCTTGCTGAGGCTATCTGACTGTGTGCTCTGTTTGCAATGCAGGGTGAGGAAGGCCCTCCCAGTTTGGAGTACATCCAGGCCAAGGACTTGTTCCCCCCGAAGGAGCTCATAAAGGAGGAGGAGTCACTGCAGGTAAGGGGGTAAAAACACCCAAACAGCTCTGGGATGTGGCAGGCTGGGCTCTGCAGAGCAGCTCTCCAGCCCAGCACATCCCGGAGGCCGAGGGTGAGCTGATGCCGGGGGCACGTTCGGAGTAGCAGGTCCCCGTGCAGGGGGCCAGGCCGGCTGTTCCCAAGGCCCTGTCCCTACCTGCCCAGCCCTGGCAGGATGTGTCTGGCATCACCGGCCGCTGGGAGTGCAGCCAGAGCTGGTGCAGTGCACGGCCAGCCCGGGCATTCCCTGTCGGAATGCGCCGCTCCCTGCCCAGCCCCACAGCCTGCATGCAGGGAGATTCCCCTCCTACACCTTGCTCCTGGCGTTTTCCTGCTGCACGGCGGCTGGAAGAAGGAACCTCCATATGGTGCCAGCCTCCTGCTGCAGGAAGCCCTGGGAAGAGCCCCGGGTGCTGCTGTTGCTTGTGCAGCAAGGGCAGCGTTCCCTCCTGGGGATTGGTGCTTCCTTTAACATTGTCCAGTGCACAGCGTCCTCCTCCTGGGGCTAGAGCCAGGCTCACCTTGTTCTTGCTGCTTCAGTGTTTGAGTTTGTTCTGAGACTGTCACTGCCTTGGCAAACGGTGCTGGGGAAAGCAAGGCCTGAGAGCTGTTGGCGTGAAGGAGCAGCCACAGGCTGGCCACTTGAGCAGGGTCAGGGCTGCAGGGCTGTGGCTTTGAGGGGTGGAGCTGCTGAGGCGACTCTGAGCTGAGACTCCTGGAAAAGAGCAGACTCTGCCTTAGTTTGCTGTGTGAAGAAGTAAAGTTCAACCCTCCCAAGGGTAATTTGCCTTCAGTAACTTGTTAATTTATTGTAAATTGGAGTGTTCAAGGCCAGGTTGGATGGGGCTTGCAACCTGGCCTAGTGGAAGGTGTCTCTGCCCATGGCAGGGTGTGGAACTGGATGAGCTTGGGTTGGGATGTCACTCCCAGCCCAAACCATTCCAGGATCCTGTGACTCCAGAAGGATGCCATCAGTTGATAACAAGCTGTATTTGGGCACCTGCTGGTTTATTCCAGGACTTCCCTCCGTCGGTTCTTGCAGCCTTACCAGCCCCTTTCTGTTCTGTCTCCCTTCTGTTGCTGTGTGAAAGAGCCACGTAAGCAGGAGGAACACATGCCAGATAAAAACAGCTCTGGCAAGCGTGCAGAAATAAAGAGAGGATATTCTCTCAGGCAAATAATTAATATTTTTCAAGAGAGTTCGGACAGATGCCAGGCTTAGGTGGTTATTTTTGCACAAAGAAAGGAGAAGTTGTTAGTACAGTTGTCACTTGAAGTCTGAAATCCAGGAAATTGAGGTTTTTATACCCAAGCCATAGAAACAACTTGGAAATAAAGAGAAGGTCTGACTTGTACTAATTATACAGTGTAGTGAATTGTGTCATCAGCTGCCCTGTCTGGCAGGTTTCAGCTCTGGCTGAAATGATAAATCATTGTGACATTTTTTGCATAATTGGTTACCGACATCACCTGGTGTAGGTGGCACTCAGGGAACAGGAGGAGCCTGATTAGGTAAGGACAAAGGGGCCTGGTGAATTTTAGGCTGTTCTGCCTTCTTTATTTTTAATATAAGAAAAGTCAAACTTGACTGTCTGCCAAGATCCTGTGTTTTAAAAACAACTATGGCATGTCCAGGCTGATGGGGAAAACATACACTTTATTATGTAGATATTTTTTTTAAAATGGAATACAGGTAACTTTAATGAAGCTTTCTTGCAGTTTAATCAGGACAAGCTTTCTCAGTCATATAAATAACTCTACATAGAGTAACCCTGAGAGCCTTGTTAGCAGAAACTGGGCACAACTTCGATTCATTTGCTTACCTGGATAGTATTGCTGTCTCACAGTGCTGCTGAGGGCCCCCCATGTTTAAATGGCACAGCAGGATCACATAGGTGACACTGCCCTGGGGCAGAGGCTTCTGATCACAGAATCCCAGAATCACTGAGGCTTGAAAAGACCCCCAAGGCCATGGAGTCCAACCTGTGGCTGATCCCCACGGTGTCACCCAGCCCAGAGCACTGAGTGCCACATCCAGTTGTTCCTTGGACACCTCCAGGGACAGTGACACCACCACCTCCCTGGGCAGCCCCTTGCAGTGCTTCCCCATGGTGCTAGGCTCTTTCAGGAGCACAGCACTCCCCGTCTTGTCTCTGAGCTGTCCTGCAGTCGTGTCCCTCTCCGTGCCTCTTGTGCCAGGGCAGGTTTCCCCTCTCTGAAGAGCAGGGACCATGAGTCCCTCTGTCCCCAGGCCACCCCTCACTGCCAGGTGTGCCTGGCACACAGGCGATCTTCAGGAGGTGCTCGCTGGCTCCAGAGGTGTCCTTGGGAAGAGCTCCGTGCGCAGGGCTGGGCAGTGGGTGCCGGTGCCGTGCGTGCCGCTCTCAGGGCACGAGAAGCACCTTGCTGGGAATGGTTCCTTGGGAGATGCGCTGCAGAGGCAATAGGAAGAGTGGCTCTGGGAATTCCAGTGCGCACAGTACGCGTGTGACCTGACCTGGTGCCGTCTCCCTTCCAGGTGCCATTCACTGTGTTGCAGGGCGAGGGGGTGGAGTACCTGGGCCATGCCAACGACGCCGTGATCGCCATCTCCAACTACCGCCTGCATATCAAATTCAAGGACTCTGTCATCAATGTGAGTCTGGCTCTGCCTGCACCATCACCTCTCGCAGGGTTTCAGAGCAAGGAGGGGTGGGAAAACCCCGTTCCTGGGAGTTGTGGCACAGGAAGATTCCTCTTGAAGGATGCCAGGCCTGGG
This sequence comes from Callaeas wilsoni, assembly GCA_013398955.1. Lineage (NCBI taxonomy): Eukaryota > Metazoa > Chordata > Aves > Passeriformes > Callaeidae > Callaeas > Callaeas wilsoni. Next base: position 34,002 of record VWPU01004454.1, read on the forward strand.
CACGTGGTTGCTGTTTTGCTGCTGTATTTAGGTGTGAGAATGGGGTTTTCCTTTGGATAGTAATTAGGTCTTTCCTTTGCTATCAAGCGTTAACCTTGGTGGTTTTAAGGCTGTTGAGGTCTCTTGCAGGCCAGTTTTAATGAGACTTCTCACCAACGCAGAGTCAGGTAGTGGGAGCCTGAGGCTTTCTCTCACTGCCTTGACTTGCCATCTTAGTGCAGCTGTTGTTTGGCTCAGTTACCTGTGCTTGGCTGGATGTGATTGAGTCAGGAACTGGCCCCAAGTGGGAGATTACCGAGGGAGAGAACAGGGATCAGAATAGTAATCACGGAAGAGCTCTGTGCTGACTCATGGAGCTCCGTAAGCTTGGGAATGGGTTTGATAGCTCCCAGAAGCAGCTCGTGACTGGTGGAGCTGTGCTGGAGCGTGAGGAGCCTGCGGGCACAGCTGCTGGGGCTGCTCTGCCCCGTGGTGTGCCTTGTCATGCCCTACATCTGTCCCTCCCTCACAGGTGCCTTTGAGGATGATGGAAAGTGTGGAGTGTCGGGATATGTTCCAGCTTCACATCATCTGCAAGGACTCCAAAGTGATCAGGTATCTAGTTTAATGCTGTGGTGCAGCTGCTGTAGGCTATTACCAGCTCTGGTGGCTCCCTCCGTGCTGCCGTTGGAATTGAGCTGTCCATGGTCAGGGTTCTAAGGCCTGGGGCCGTGTTCCTTTTCCTGGCTCAGTCGTGGCTGGGTGAACGTCCCCGCTGAGGGTGATTTGTCTTTGGGTTTGCAGGTGCCATTTCTCCACCTTCAAGCAGTGCCAGGAGTGGCTGAAGAGGCTGACTCGAGCCATCGCCCGCCCTGCCAAGCCTGAGGACCTCTTTGCGTTCGCCTACCACGCCTGGTGCTTGGGGGTGTGTGTGGATGAAGAGGATCAACATGCACATCTCTGCCGTCCAGGTGAGCTCCTGGCCTGGTCCTTCCTGCAGCTCTGGCCAGCAGCACTGCACTGCAATGGAGCCCTTGTTCATAAACCCTGTCCGGTTTCAAATTCGCCTCGCTGGGTCACCCTGAGCCTGGCCTAGAGAATCCAGCTGATGGCCAGATGCTGCTGTGTAAGAAGCACAGTGAAAGGAATTAGTTAGAAACACAACAAAAAACTTTCTGAGCTGGCAACACAAAAGCAGCTCTTCCCTTTCTCCTTGTGAGAAAACATCCCATACTTAAGTTTTCTTATCATGGTGATGGAGACCTCAGGCAGTCCTTTCCTGGAGTGGCAAACAGCATCAGTTTTGAGGCAGCCTAATTAATATGAGCCCATCTGCATCTCTTCTGCAACACCCAAAAATGCTGTGACATACCTAGGATCAGCTCTGGCTCATCCTTACACAGGCAGAAATCAAGTCTTTGAGTCCATGAATAGAAAACCAGAGCTGTGCTGGTGCCCTCGTGTGGACTGGCAACACAAAGTTCACTTGCAGTTGCTTTGTCTTACCAATGATGAAGCTGTTTAAAAAAGGATTTAAAATGAGTGAGAAACTTGGCTTTAAACTGAAAAATGTGCTGATCCTAGAGGAGAGCAGCAGTAGCCTGAATGGAGTGTCCAAAGACAGGCTGGGTGGAGGGATGGGGTTCAATAGTACAGCTATTCCAAGAGAAGCTGACAGGGGAAGGGTAAGCGCTGTGTCCTTACCATGTCCCAAGCCCCAGAAATCAGAGATAGTTGCTATGTTTCCTTTAGGGAAAGTATTTAGTATAAATAAACTCACGTGTGCAAGATGTTGCTGCAGGATATGACTGAGGCAAAGAGCTTTGCAGTATTTATTTATTAACAAGATTTGACTCTGTAGCAACAAAGGCATCCAGAATTTGTGAGGCAAGGCTAAAACATGAGAGAAGAAGCCCTGAGTCAGTGTCTGAGAGCAGTCTGGAGGAAGGAACTGCCTGGAGTGGGTGCTCAGTGCTCCTTGCCATGGGGTTCCTGACATCCACTTTGGAAATTGTCTCTGCCAGAAGGGCAGAAGTGGATTAAATTAACCTCCACACGTCCCTTTGACATGGAGAGGCTGTTTCTGTGCCCTGAGATGAGATCTGACTTGACAAAACAGGCAGGGGAACCTCTGTGGGGGACAAGTCTTTCTGGCTTCTGAAGCACAATCCCTGCTGCCATCCAGCTGCCCTGGAGTTTCTCCTTGCCAAAAAGATGCTCCAAGGGCTGGAGCCCCTCTGCTCTAGAGCCAGGCTGAGAGAGCTGGCGGTGTTCAACCGAGAGGAGAAGACTCCAGGGAGACTGCAGAGCCCCTTCCAGTGCCTAAAGGAGCTTATAAAAAAGAGGGAGAGACTTTCTATACAGGTGGATAGTGACAGGACAAGGGGAAGCAGTGTTAAAGTGACAGAGAGCAGGGTTAGATGGGACGTAAGGATGAATTCTTTAATCAAGGGATGGAGAGGCCCTGACACAGGTTGCTCAGGGAAGCTGTGGCTGTCCCTGGATCCCTGGAAGTGTCCAAGGCCAGGCTGAATGCGGCTTGGAGCACCCTGCCACAGTGGAAGGTGTCCCTGCCCATGGCAAGGGGTGGAAGGGGAGGAGCTTCAGGTCCCTTCCGACCTAAACCTTGCTGTGGTTTTGTGACTCTCTCCAGCCTGTGACAGTTGCTGTGGAGCTCCACAAACACGTTCAGATTTCCTCAGTGCTGTCAGTAAGTCCCTGTGCTCTCTTCCTCAGGGGACCACGTGAGGTTCCGGTTTGAGATGGAGCTGGTGAGGATGGGCTTCGATCTGCAGAACGTCTGGCGCGTCTCTGACATCAACAACAACTACAAGTGAGTGTTTATCACCAGTGTCTCACCGCTCTCCTCTTGCCTTGCTTTTCCCTTGGTAATCCCGTGCAGAGCAGTGGGTGAGTCAGGCTCCAGCTAATCCTCCTTCCTGGCCTTGACAACCCCCAGGCAGATCAGCGTATGAGCCAGATCCCTTTTCTTCCCGCCTTTCACATTGTGGAATTGGAGAGCGAATACAGCCCAAATACCAGAGCTAGCAGGAATTGTAAATGCTGACTCAAGTAGTTTATAATGTGGTGGCTCTAATTCTTCAGGGAAGACATTTGGGAGTCTGGAGGTCCATCCGCTGTGGGTTTGTCTTTCTGGTCAGTTCTTCTCTCTAAAATGCTCCATTTGACATAACAGCCACAGTTTTCATACACTCAGGCAGCTGTTGAGCTCTTTAAGGAGCTGGGGTGAGCCAGTGGAGAGCTATCGGGAGGCTCAGCAGTCTGGGAATGAGCGAGGCTCGTTCAGTCAGAGCAGGAGAAGCTGAAGGGTGATCTGCCTCCCGCTGCTGGCAGGGCGTTCACAAAGGCCATGGAGTAAGACTCCTGGCAGTGGCACATGACAGAGCAAGAGGTGGCGGCCCCGAAGTGCAGCTTGGGAGGTTCACAATATGGAAGGGAAAAGAACATTCCCTTTGGAATTCCCTTTGGGATGTGCTGGGCACATCCCCAGTTTGGGGATTCTCCGTCATTGTGGTGTCACATTTCAGATGAGCCAGTGTTGGAGGTGGTCCCTGTGAGCAGGGCGTTGGAGTGGAGATCTCTACAAGGTTTTCCCACTATCACAGTGGAAGAGACCTTTTCCCACCAATCAGTGTTTCCAGCCTGTCTTCTGTTCCTGCAGGAGCACAGGACTCTTGGAGAAGGGCAGCTGCACTGTTTGCAGCAGGTGGCATTAAGCCAATGGGATTTTAAACTTTGATGGACATACTCATTTGTGCATTACCTATAATCCTGTTCCTGAAACCACTGGTATCCCTCAGCCTTTCCTCTCCGTCCCAGCCAGTCCGGGCAGCCCCATCACCTGTGGATTGGACACTTCCAGGTCACTGGTTTCCTATAGAGACCACGAGAAACCTCAGACACACTGGACTGGGGAAATCCCAGTTTTGGAGCTTGCTGCCTGTTCTCTATTCCTGAAGAATCCAGGCCACAAGTACTAAATGTAGGGGGTGATTTCCATTTTCCCTCTGCCCTACTGACCACATTGTTGCTTTGGGACTGTTCACATGACTTTGCTGGCATTTACAGTTTCTCCAAGGATGCCAAATAAAAGTTGGTGTCCTAAACTGCTCAGTTTTGGAGTGCACAGCCTATGGGTCCCTGCCCTAGGTAGTGTCTCTGCATGTCAGGCTTTCTTCCCTGCTGGATCTTGGGGTGTGGTTCCCTCTGACTATTTCAGGAAGTTCAACTTCCATTGACCATCTGTGCTTTGCTTCCTGGCCAGTAATCCACAGCCATTAGCCACTTTCTCTGAAGACAGGTGTTTGATTTCCAACCAAACCAGGGAAGAAAGGACTTTAAAAAAACCTCAGCAAGCTGGGTGTGGGCCTGGCTTTGCTTCCCTCCACCTGCCAAGTTCATCCCTGGGGATCCTCACAGGTCCCAGCTTCCTGCAGACATCCCGGGATCTCAGGGGTGGTGTAATTGCCTTGTGCAACTCAAACCAGTTCTCTCTTGCTGCTGGGGGAGTGTGGCTTTAAATCCTGCCTTGGCTTTTGATCATAACCACCTGCCTCTATTCACAGGGATCAGGTTACTTTTTAACTGTTTATAGTCCTTTTATCTTTTATTTCCCTGCATTGGCAAAGCACTGTTGTTAAAGACAGGATACTCCAAGGTAATGGCTTTGTTCCTTGTCTTTCAAGTCTGTTCCGAGATGTCCTTATCTGGGAACTATTATCTCCTTCCTGGCGACAGCCATCATAAAATGAGAGCAATACGAGCTTATAGTAACCACTCCTTCAGTCTTGATAAAAGTGATACAGTGATAATAAAATTATTACACGGTCTCTCCCTGGCTCTCACATCTTCAGGGATCTTATACCCAGGGAAATGGGATCACTCCAGCATTGCCCACCTGGTCCACACAGGCTCTCTGAGGTAGTTGTTTCATATCAGCCTTAGTACTGGTGGGTTTGGTACACCTGATATAGTTCCTTCGAAAAAAGGAAGAAAACCCCACTTTTCCTCCAATGTTGATGCTCATTTTCAGGTTTCATCTTTTTACGGTTGTGGTTTTATTTAACTTTGAGTTTATGAGGAAAAAGTTGCCTGGAGTTCTGTTACTGCTTTAGCCAGATGGTGTTTCCTACTGGTTTCTAGGACTGCTCTTAATTCAAATTTTGTCTTTTTTACACTTCTCTATAAATTTTAACACTATCCCTACCACTGGAAAGTGATAATTACTGTCCCTGCTTGGATTTGCCACAGGAACATGTGGACAATAAGTCTGTGAGGACTGTTAGTGGTACACGTGTTTGCCTTCTGTGAAGAAAGAGCTTGGACAAGGCTCTCGGGGACAGGATGGGATTGTTGGGGTGTCCTGGGCGGGCCCAGGAGATGGACTCGATCCTCGTGGGTCCCTTCCAAATCAGGATATTCCAGGATTCCATGATTTCCCTCACTGTTACCCTTGTGGTAAGAAGGTTCTCCTTCGATCCTTGTTCACAAGTGCTGATTCCTGTGTCTGTGTTGTTCCAGCCACCCTTTCCTGCCATCAAAGCTCACAGCTCAAGGCTATTTCCCTCGGTGGTCTGGCTCAGCCTGGTCCCGGGGCTTTCCAGGCCAGCCCACTGCAGGTGGTTCCCTTTAGGACTCCTGTTGTGGTGAAAAATGGTCATTGAGATTCTGAACTATTTCTTATCTTCTCAAGGGCAGCTGTTTCCTAAGAGGAGCATCCTTCAACTCTGTGGGGAGACATCTGTTGAAAACACAGGCACACAAAAAAAATCTCAAAAAACCCCTTCTGAAAATCAAAATCTGCCCTATCTGCTCGTTCACTGATGTTTCAGGTCGCTCTCACACGTGAGGGGTGACCTCCCTCCCAAAAGCCGTGTTGACTCAAACCCCAAGTGCACTGAACTTACCCTTTTTGTTGTGTTGCTGTTGTGGGAGCCTTACCCCTCCAAAAACGTCACTGAATCTACTGAGTGATGAATGCTGTAACAAAGGGATTTTACAGTTATTCCACTTCGGAGCAGTTTAGGTCCAAAGGAAGAGTCAGGGACTTCTGTATAATTTTGCTGGTGGCACAAAGAAACACTTGGATGTGTCTGAAATTGTCACCTTCGGTTCAGACACTTGTGTGTTCTGTGTGGAAGCAACACAAGTCTCCCATGGGAATTTCCGCCCTCGCAGCCTTTCTGCTTCTCTTCCAGCCTCTGTGGATGTCATCCCTGTCACTCCAGGGGTTCGTAGTGTCACCTCAATGCTGTCCTGTGTCTCTTTAGGCTTGGATTTGATCCACGCACGTTCTGGTGGATGCTGGTCACTCTGAGCATTACACTTTTACCTCCACCTTCCCCTGGAAGCTGCCCACACTTTGTTCACATGCTCAGCCTGTTTTGGCCTTCCTGCAAAGCTTGTACTCTGAAATTTAGGGTGCCACAGGTATTCTTCCTTGTATCAGTTTATAAGCTACTGTTAAGCCAACAGAGTTACTTATCCTGGGTTTTCACTTCCTCTACTGTATTCCTCTGGAATTCTATCCTGGAAAGACATGTCTCTTTGTCTTGACCTTATTGCCTGTTTCTATGCACCCTGCTTGAATTTGGCTTAACTTCTTAAAGATGTCCTGTTTCCTACCTGAATTTTATTGATTTCTATCTTACTGTTTTCCTAAGGCTACAGAGTTTTAGGGATTTAACTCTTGGAAGATACACTCCTGAGCCTCTCCTGGACTACCTCTCCCCAGCTTGTGCTTTAAGACATCACCCATGTTTCATCTGAGGTGCCAGGGAGCTGTTTGCACTTCAGTGAAGCCCGTTCATGTATAGGCTCAGCTATTTAAGAAGTTCCTCCAGACCTGAACAGGTGCTAACCCTCTCCCACATTCCTGCATCCTCAGTCACGCTTCTCTGGTTCTCTAATTTCCTGACCACCTTTACTTACGGAATCTGAGGCATTTCAGAGATGTCCAGGCCCAGACATCCTACCACAACAACCTCGTCTTCACCTTCTTAACTGACAGCTTTAATTTTGCTTCCTGAATTCCTCATCCTCACCCAGTTGTTTCTGTCCCTTAGCCACCCTTGCTTTCTGCCTGGGGCTCTCAGAGGAGCTGTCTAGACGTTGAAGTGCCATCTTCCAACACGGCAGGCAGTTCTTCACCAGCACCATAAACTAATACTGGATTGTGCCTGTTGCCGTCAGCTGGAATAGCCTGGCCTCAGGAACACCAGACCACCCTCTGGAGCTTACTGGCTGGATCCTTTCACCCCCCTCGATTTGCTCCCCATCTGCCCTGAAACATTCCTGCTAAATGATGTGGGATAGCCTTGGGCCAGAGCTGCTCTTTGATGTTCCCTGCCAGTACCCACCTGTGCCTGCCTGGGCTGCAGGGGCTCAGCTGGTCCAGCTCCCAGGCACCACCGCTGTGTCTGAGCCTGCCCTCGGCCTGTGCTGGGAGCAGCAGGGGCAGGGGAGGAGCTGCAGGAGCTAAAAGCCCCCCCCTGCACTCCTGGAGTTTTGTGTGCTTCATACAATCCCGGAATGGTTTGGGCTGGAAGGGACCTTAAAGCCCCTCCAGTGCCACCCCTGCCATGGCAGGGACGCCTTCCATTGTCCCAGGCTGCTCCAAGCCCCAATGTCCAGCCTGGCCTTGGGCACTGCCAGGGATCCAGGGCCAGCCACAGCTGCTCTGGGCACCCTGTGCCAGGGCCTCCCCACCCTCTCAGGGAAGCATTCCTTCCCAATATTCCATCCAACCCTGCCCTCTGGCTCTGCTCTCGGTGTTCTCCTCTCACTGCTGGTACATGTTCAGATATCTATAAGAATTTGATTTCTGGCACCCCACCAAACAAGGTATGATTTAGATCTCACTCCTGTCACTTTATTTGCATAACCCCAGTCCCCGCTGCTAAATTTCTGGGCAGATTTGTGTCTTCCTCACTGAACAATGTGTCGAGTTGAGCAGTGGTACCATGTTCTGCCAGGCAGAAAGTGGCAGGCCTTTCTTTACCAAAAGCTCTGTGTGTACCTGCTACAAGAAAACAAAAACTCCGTGTAAATTACTGACTGTTCCCCTCTCATGAATTCTGAAATCCAGAGGTTGTTCCAAAGGCATCCTGGGAAGTACTGGGATACTTAGTATGAGCCCAGAGGTGAGGCCTGAGGTGAAAGGAGGTTGTCTTCCCTCAGCTCATTCCTGACAGCATATTTTGAGTCACTTGTTAAGGCTGCACTGAGACAGATATGAGGAGGGAGAGCCAAAGTCCTGCATGTTGAGTTTGGGGAAATGTGAGCTGCTCTGGGGCAGATTTTTGGTTGCTCAGTCCTCGTCTTGCCTTTCATGCTTTCTCTTCTCCAGGCTTTGTTCCAGTTATCCCCAGAAGCTGCTGGTCCCTGTTTGGATCACTGACAAGGAGCTGGAGAATGTAGCTTCGTTCAGGTCATGGAAGAGGATCCCTGTGGTGGTGTACAGGTAAATGCAAACCCAAATTCCCTCCCCCAAACCCATGACAGCTGCCGTGTGCTCGTGGTCCTGCAGGGGCTGTGGGACAGGGATGGCAGGAGAGCTGTTTGTCCTTTTGCCTCCCGCCTGCGAACGTGGTGCTCCCAGGTCTCCTTCTCCCAGCACCGTCTGCAGCAGGGTGTTTTCCAGAAGAGAGAAGCAGTGTTCCAGAACTGTCCTTTCCTGCTTTCAGTTAGATTTGAAGGTGTGGGTGACTTTCCTCCTACAGGAGATGTTGCAAGATGAGGTCAAATTAAAGTTCTCTCAGAGTTTCAAAATCTCTCTACACATTGGTCCTTGTCTGGCTGCTACTTTGAAAAGAAATCTGAGCCAAAAGGAGCCTCCTGGGTGCCCTGTGCTCAAGAGGGAGTGTGCAGGCCTGGACAGACCTGGGAATGCCCAAATCTGCAGCTTCTCATGAGGGGCAGTGGAGGGGCAGCTCTGATCTCTGCTCTTTGATGACTAGGGATGGGACCTGAGGGAACTGCTGGAGCTGTGATAGGGGAGGTTTAGGTTGAATTTTAGGAAAGGTTCTTTCCGCAGAGGGTGCTGGGAACTGCCCAGGCTCCCCAGGGAGTGGGCACAGCCCCGAGGCTGCCAGAGCTCCAGGAGCGTTTGGACACTGCTCTCAGGCACAGGGTGGGGTTGTTGGGGTGTCTGTGCAGGGCCAGGAGCTCGACTGATGATCCTTGTGGGTCTCTTCCAATTTAGGATAATCTGTAATTGTACAAAATACTCCCCGACCAGCCTTCCAGAAATAATCTAGAGGGGGATGCAGGAGGCCAGGCAGCCAATGGAGCAGGGCTGTGCAGGGTAGGGGCTGGCTCCTCATTAAATGTGTCTCCCGGGAGACTGATGTGTTTGAAACCAACGGGAGGCTGATGGAAAGGGGCACCCAGGCACTTGTGCTGTTCTGAAATGTACGTTATGGTTTGTAGCCTTAGACTCTGTGTTAGCAGTTACCAAATCCAAATATAAAAAACCTTAAAATATCAGAGCTGTACTGGAAAATACTAAAGTCAGGAAGCAAAACCAGTGAATTTACAGGTACCTTAACTCTGCATCTGTACACTTCATGGCTTGCTGTTGGATGTGGTAAAACACTGTGTGTGCCTTCTAGAACTCAGTTCTGCAGCAGAGTGGGAATGAGCACAGCTTATTGGATGGAGCCTTTCCCTCCTTGTAGCCAACTCAGCTAAGAAGTTAATTGTATTTGTGATTCCTTTTGCTAAAAATGGCCTGGTGCTGGAGCCTATCCCACTGTGCCTCCCCACCCGAGGGCAAAGCCAGGTCTTTTTCCTACTCCAGCAATTATTTTGTTCCTTGCTTTATATCTCTGTAATGGTACCCAGTAATTTATGAGCTGAGTGCAACCCTTTGCAGCCTGGGATCAGATTAGAAGATGCTGACAAGTGATGTTACAAGATGGGGCAAGTGCTTGCCCATGTGTCTCTGATTTTCATGCACTTTTTTAGTCTTTGCCCTCAAGATCGAAGTCTTTGGGGCAGGAGGGTCCTTGAGGGTCGTAGCTGCTTTTGCAGTGCCATGTACTGTGTGGAAATTAAAAGCCTGACACTCAGCTCCTCCTCCTCACTCAGAGTTGAGGAGAGAATGGATGGGGGCCTGCCTCCCAAGGGACTCTGATAGGCCTCAGAGCTTTTGGATAAGGCTGATCTCACTGGGTCACAGTCAGAGCTGTAAAACATGACACCAAAGGTACCACATTATCTGATTTCTTTAAAAAAGTATAATTTAGCTATTAAGCAAAGCAGAAATTCAGGTCTCCATCTCAGTCCTCGGTGGAGATGCGCAGGAGAGATGCAGGAGCCTCCAGGCACAATCCACTTCTAAAACAAGGCAAAGGATGCAATCAATTATTTAGCTGAGGACAGAGGCAGATGGGCATGGTGTGGCGGTTCTGGCTCTGTCTGCTCAGCCACCTTGAGCAGAGCTTGGGCCTGTGGCAGTGGGAGTGCTCATCGTGCCGCTCGGCACCTCCTGCCAGGGCAGCGGCAGGGGACAGCGGGCTCTGCTCCGCTCTCGGAGTCTCCCGTCACGCCACACTGAGACAGGAGTTCATCCCAAAGATTCAGGAAATGGAAGCACTTAGACACACACACATCTCACTTGGGAACCTTTAGGCTTGTCTCCATTATCCCTCTCCAAGCTCTTTCTTCTGCTTTAAGCCAAGCTCCTTGACTTACAAGTGCTCACCCATGTCCAGGAAATAACAGAGAGGAGACTTGTGAGATCACAGAATCATGGAATGGTTTGGGTTGGAAGGGACCTTGAGAATCATCTACTTCCAACCCCCCGCTACCTTCCACTAAAACAGGTATTAATTAATCCCTTGTGGAGAATTACTGGGGGTTAAATGGCATGTGCTGACAGTATCAGATGTGCTCTAGCCTTGTGCTCAGAATTAATCTCTGAGGAAGAACTCAGTGGATAAACTGTGGAGGCAGCTCATATTGTAGCTTTGGATCATGAAAGGGTCTTGAGTCATTAAAACTAAACTGAGAGTCCCTAAAGAATAATTTGCTCCATGTAAGTTAAAACACTCTGGCACTTTCTGCCATTCCAGTTTCAAGAAAGGAACTTTTTCCTTTGAGGAAAACCTCCCCGAAGCTCCCAGGTAAGAAAAGGCCTTAAAGGTTCCTGTGCTCATGCTGGGGAGATGTGCAGGGAAGGCAGAGTCAGGCTCTGGTGCTCCCCTGCCTTGGGAAGCTCCTGGCAAGCTCAGCTGTGGTTTTGTTTCCTCTGCTGGCACCTGCTCTACTATCTGCTTGCTGATGGCTTCACACTCATTGGTGCTGCCACATTTCCTCGTTTAGTGGCACATCAGTGTGTCCCTTGAAAGTCCCCAGCAGTTGTTCAGTGCTCAGAGGTTTGTGTTACCAAGCGTTTTATCAGTTCAACACGACCCTGGCAATATGGGCAGCTTTGCACAGAGCAGCTGCTGTGCCCTGCACCCTGTCCTGCCCCCCAAGCTGCCTGCTGGGAGCAGTCCCTGGCACAGCACCTGCCTTTCCCAAAAATGTGCTCAGGCGCTGTCTGGGAAAGTGCTGCTTGGCACAGGCCAGGAGCTGTGGGTGGCTCACAAACAGGCTTGGATGATCACAGGCTGGTGCTTAAGTCTACACCTTGGCTGTGTTTCATTTACTACTATAAACAAAGCCTTTGCTGCTCTCTGTGTTATCCATCCTTGAGTGATCCAAAAGGCAGGAATAGATCTCCTGGGAGTGACTGCTCTGCAAGTCACCTTGCAAAACAGAGCAGCACTGAAAGTAAAGGGTCCCCATGGTGTTTTGACTTGGCCAAACAGGAACATTATTTCTTTGGAAGGCTTCAGTTGAAAGTCTTCCTTGTTATTATCTGTGAGATGTCATTAAGGAAGCTACATAAACTGACAGAGGGCAGAATTGGGTGGGATATCGGGAAGGAATCTTTCCCTGTGAGGTTGGGGAGGTCCTGGCACAGGGTGCCCAGAGCAGCTGTGGCTGCCCCTGGATCCCTGGAAGTGTCCAAGGCTGGGCATTGGGGCTTGGAGCAGCCTGGGATAGTGGAAGGTGTCCCTGCCCATGGCAGGGGTGGAATGAGATGGGCTTTAAGGTCCTTTCCAACCCAAACCATTATCTGATTCTGTGATCTCCAGATAAATGCTGCAGGAGGGGTGGTGGGATGGCTGTGCCTGGTTGGTATGTGGATCTGGTTCAGGGCTGTCCAGTTCATTTTCCCATCTCCAAGAAGGACCAGGCAGCAGGAGCAGCACCTCAGAGAAACGTAACCAATGGCATAGGGATGCAGGTGCTCTTTCCTGGTGCATCTTTGGAGCATCTGCTGTCTTAGATTTCCTACACCCATTTGGGAGAATGGGCGACTGTGTCTCATGGTCACTTGGTAAACCTGCCACCAAGTGCTGGAACCAGTGAGTAGCTCCAGATTGCACTGTGGCAGTGAGCCCACTCTTGGTTTTCTTTGTTGTCCAAGAAATACTTGTGTTTCTGAAACATGTGGCATGACCATTCCAGACGCAAGTATTCCAGTGCTTGCTTGTGTCTGTGCCACCCATCTCTGGAGCTTGGTTTGACTACAGCATGATCCTTTTTGAGATGGAGTGTTGAGGAGTTTGTGTCATTTTAGGATGGTTAAGATGTGAAGCCATATTTTCTGTCTTACTTCCTTTCCCAATAACTGTTAGCACATCCTTAATCTTCGTGCTTCTCTTGAGCACTGAGCTGAGGGTTTTGAGAGCTCCCCAGTGGCTTCAAAGCCTTTGGGGTTTGGCTGCTGATCTGCATCAAATTGCTCTATGTCACAGCTGGGGTTATGCTTTGATCACCTGTAAATACTCTTCCCTTATTAACACTAAATTTCACACTCTCTGCGTCATTCTCTGTCACCAGCAGCTTTGTCACCTCACAGTCCCTTCCCCTTCCAGGCCAGTTGGGAATGACTTGACCAATGTGTTCATGTGAGAAATGCACTGATTCCTGCCTCAGGCCTCCTGCCAGGTGTCAGTAAGCACAGCCAGGGTAGGGTTCACATTTAGGGATTGTTGATAAACACCAACTCGGGCCTCCACCCAGAAACTCCCTGGTCTGATGCCGAGTGAGTTCATCTTCCCAACTTATAGGTGATAAGTGAAATGGTTTAACAATGGGTCTGTAATTTAAGGGAGGAAAAAAAGAGAGAGAATGAGAGAACGGAAAAGCCTTAAGATCAAGTGGAAGGTGTCCCTGCCCATGGCAGGGGGGTGGAACAAGATGATCTTCAACGTCTCTTCCAACCCAAACCATTCCATGATTGTATGAAATAACTGTTACTTTCCCAAAATACAACCATAATGATTTAAAGTTCTTCTCTCTGGTTTAGTATATAAATACTCATGTATCTATATACAATAATATCTATTTTATATATTAAATATTTATCGGTTACAGGATATATTTATATATGTAAACAGAAGTCAGAGGTTGGACTTGGGGATCTTGAAGGTATTTTCCAACCTAAATGATTCTGTATCATTGTAACTAAAAATATGAGGCTGGTTTAGCCTCTGTGTCAGTGCTGTGGTGGTGAAAAACAGTTATTTGAGATTCCCTGCCCTCTTTGACTGCTCAGTGAGAGAGTCAGTGCTGTAGATAAAGCAGTTGCTGCAGCAGATACAGCCGCTGCAGCCAGGAGTAGCTCAGGTGCTGGCCGTGCACAGGGAGTGTGTCCCAGGCCAGCCCTGCGCTCCCCGGGGGCTCCACATGATGCCGTGGAGAGGCTGCCCTGGAGCAGAGGCTGGGCAGAGTGAAAGGGTAAAGGGCAGGGATTTATGGAAAGGCCTTCACAGGGTGCACCTTGGGCAGTGCAGGAGTCTCACAGAGACTGCACCCAGGATGGACACAGCCACACGTTTTTGGGACAGATAGAAGTTCTGTCCATTTGCATATCAGAGGTTAATTGTGCAATTCCAGCTTTAGGCAGTGCAGTCCCATTCTCTCAGTTTGCTCCCCCCAACTCACTTTTGTTTCCATTTCTCGGGGCCTGACACAGTGAGGTGTCCTTGATTCCCAGGCCTGGAGAGGAATTGTTGTGTCTGACCAAAATGGGAAAAGCAGTTGCTGGCACTCTGTATGGAGCTCAGAGTTACACACTAAAGAACTGCAGGATTGGAAATATATGAAAATATAAAAGCTAAAATCCTGAGGCATCACACGAGGCTCTGTGTCCCGGCAGACACGTGCGCAACGGGGCGGTGATTGCACGCTGCAGCCAGCCTGAGATCAGCTGGTGGGGCTGGCGGAACGCCGATGACGAGTACCTGGTGACGTCCATTGCCAAAGCCTGTGCCTTGAACCCAGGAGCGAGGGCGTCGGGCGCCGCGCCGCATGCCGGGAGCAGCGACGGCAGCGAGCCCTGCGATGCCGACTTCGGTGAGACGGGCCCCCGCCGGCCCTCCTAAACGGGGGAACGGCACAGAGTGGCTGCCGGGGCTGTCCCAGTGCAGGACATTACCCCAGTGTCCAGGGGGAGAACCCGGGCCCCATCGTGCTGTGACTGCAGTGTGGGGGTGGCTCTCTGGGCTCACTCAGGGTGGCACTGTGGTGGAGGGAGGCAGGGAGGCAGGGAGGGAGGTGCCAGGTGCCAGGAGATCAGTCCCTATGTGTCGCTGCAGACTCGTCCCTGACAGCATGTTCGGGCGTGGAGAACACGGGAACCCCTCAGAAGCTGCTGATCCTCGATGCCAGGTCCTACACAGCAGCCGTGGCCAACAGGGCCAAGGGAGGCGGCTGCGAATGCGAAGGTACCTAGGGCCAAGAACATCCCAGAGCATCTTTGCCTTGGGCCTGGCAGTGGGTCCTAGGGCACAGCTGGGTCCAGGGCAGCATTTTGGTGCTTGGTCTCTGGGAGCACGTTCCCACACGGGGATCTGGACGGGCTGGATCAACAGGCCAAGGCCAATTGGATGAGGTTCAATGAGGCTGAGTGCTGGGTCCTGCATTTGGGTCACAACAGCCTCACTGGAACGCTCCAGGCTGGGGCAGAGTAGCTGGAAAGCTGCCCAGTGGAAAAGGACCTGGGGGTGCTGGTTGGCAGCAGCTGAACATGGGCTTAGGTGTGCCCAGGTGAGCAAGAGCTCAGTGACTCCTGAGCTGTACCTGCAATAGTGTGGTCACAGGGCAGTGACCCTCCCCCTTATCTGGCCACTGCTGAGGCACCTCCAATCCTGGGGTCAGTTTTGTGCCTGTGAGGATGAGAAAGACCATGAGGAGGAAACGGAGCTGGGGATGGGGCTGGAGCCCCAGGAACAGCTGAGGGAGCTGGGGAAGGGGCTCAGCCTGGAGAAAAGGAGACTCAGGGGGGACCTTGTGGCTCTGCACAACGCCCTGACAGGAGGGGGCAGCCGGGGGGGTCGGGCTCTGCTCCCAGGGAACAGGGACAGGAGGAGAGGGAACGGCCTCAAGCTGTGCCAGGGGAGGGCTAGGTTGGATATTGGGGAAAATTTCTTCATGGAAGGGTGGTCAGGCCCTGGCACAGCTGCCCAGGGCAGTGGTGTAGTCACCACCCCTGGAGGGGATTAACAGCGCTGTGCATGTGGCACCTGGGGACATGGGTCAGTGGTGGCCTTGGCAGTGCTGGGAGATGGTTGGACTCGATGACCTTGTAGGTTTTTCCCAACCTTAGTGACTCCATGAACAGCAGGAGTGGTGTGTAAGGGGCAGCTGCACTGGGGTGTGGAGCAGAGTTGGATTTGATGACCCTTGTGGGTCCCTTCCAGCTCAGAATGTTCTGTAGCTGCTGTAGCTCTCTCTGAATGTTCCTGTCTCTCATGTCAGAGTATTACCCCAACTGTGAAGTCGTGTTCATGGGCATGGCCAACATCCACTCCATCCGGAACAGCTTCCAGTATCTGCGTGCTGTCTGCAGTCAGGTGCCAGACCCCAGCAAGTAAGTGACTCTTCTCTAGCTGAGTTTGATGCCATATCTGTCAGTGACCAGGGGACTTCACTCCTTTTTCCTTTTTTTATCTCAAGTTTCTACCTGAGAAAATGGAGGCATGGGAAAGTGCTCACAGTGCTTGAATGCTGCTAATTTTGGTCCATTAATCCAGAAGGGATTGTGGTGCTGTCTCAGTGTCACTTGGTTATGTGTGTCCTCTGGGGGTTTCTAAAATGTGGCTGTATTTGAGAAAAATTAAATTTGGGATTGGAGTCTTTGCCCTACTTTCCAGACTGCCTGGTTCCTCTGGGACATGTTTTAGAAAAGGTTGATTTTCACTGAGGACTCCAAGAAAACTGAAGTTAAAATGTTGGGGTTTTTTTCTCCAGTGGAGAGCTAAGCAAGCATTTTCTTGCCTTTTCCCCCCACTTCCAGCTGGCTTTCAGCCCTGGAGAGCACCAAGTGGCTGCAGCACCTGTCTGTCATGCTGAAGGCAGCAGTGCTGGTCTCCAGTGCTGTGGACAGAGAAGGGCGTCCAGTGCTGGTTCACTGCTCTGATGGCTGGGACAGGACTCCACAGATTGTGGCGCTGGCAAAGATTCTCCTGGACCCTTACTACAGGACCATGGAGGTAGGATTGCTCTCTGCTGCAGTTCACGTCTGTTCAAAGGCAGCTTTTGTCCAGGAATCCCCGTGGAAAGGAGCAGGATTGCACTTGGGAATAAGCTTAGTGGTGTTTCCGAGCTGCTGTGGTGGGTGTTGAGTTCTCCCTGTTCTCTTCCTGCCTGTTTTGGGTGAGCTGTTCCTCACTCCTCTGCCCAGCCTGGGGAAGTGCTGTGAAAAATACCATCTTGCGCTCAAAGTTCAGCTGCTTCCCTACTCTGAATTCTCCGAGCTGGTTACCGCATAGACATAGCAACGGCTAGTTTGTGTCTGGAAACCTCCAACCCTGGTGAGCTTTGCTCCCAAGCCAGGCACCACATCAGCCTCCTTCCCAGCCCTTCCTGGTGGATGGGGCTTGCTTTGTCCTGCCACGTGTCTTCAGCGAAGTCTCTGCAGTTGTTTTTTTCTTTTATTCACAGGGCTTCCAAGTGCTCGTTGAATCGGACTGGCTGGATTTTGGTCACAAGTTTGGGGATCGCTGTGGACACCAGGAAAAGGTGGAAGATCAGAATGAGCAGTGCCCAGTTTTTCTCCAGTGGCTGGATGCTGTTCATCAGCTTCTGAAGCAATTTCCCTGCCTCTTCGAATTTAATGAAGCTTTTCTGGTAAGAAATACATGTGCAAACATGCCTTTATGCCAGATGTGAGCAGAGACAGAGGGAAGGTCGTGATGTTTTACAGTATTGGAGTTGAAAGAAAAGAGGTCTGCAGAACCTGGGAGATTGTGATGTGATCACAGAATCCCAGAATGGTTTGGGTTGGAAAGGAACTTAAAGCCCATCTCATTCC
Source organism: Callaeas wilsoni (assembly GCA_013398955.1). Taxonomy (NCBI): domain Eukaryota; kingdom Metazoa; phylum Chordata; class Aves; order Passeriformes; family Callaeidae; genus Callaeas; species Callaeas wilsoni. Next base: position 51,376 of record VWPU01004454.1, read on the forward strand.
ATCCATCCCCTGCCATGAGCAGGGATAGCTTCCACTACCCCATATTGCTCTGTCCAACTTGGCCTTGGACACTTCCAGGGATGGGACAGCCACAGCTTCTCTGGGCAACCTGTCCCGGGGCCTCCCCACCCTCACAGGGAAGAATTTCTCCCTAGCAGCTCATCTAAATCTGTTTTCTTTTAGTTTAAAACTGTTCTCCCATGAAGGGGTGGTGGAAGGTTTATATAATCTGGTTTTCTCTGAATCCCTTCTCCAGTCCCTTTCCAGCCCAGGGAATTCAGATGCCAGCAGCAGCACTAGTTTGATTGGCATATCTCAGAGCTATATGGGTCTGAAACATTTCAAAAAAAAATAAAATAGGAGAAAATAAATTAATCTCTGTCTTACCAAAAAATGCAGGGAGGGTTCTAGAGGGTCATTTGGTTCTAGAGGGATGGGTTTGGTATCAGTTGAGTGTTCCTTTCCCTTCAATTTAAGTGATGCCTGTCCTGCCCAGTATGGAAGCAAGGACAGCAGTGAGGTCACCCAGGGCAGGCAGTGCATGAGCCATCCCAGAGGAGGGGAAGACATGTCCCCTGCAGGCAGGAGCCCCCTTCTCCCCATGACTCTGAGCACTGCTCCCCCTCCGTGGCACAGGTGAAGCTGGTGCAGCACACGTATTCCTGCCTCTACGGGACCTTCCTGGGGAACAGCCCCTGCGAGCGGGAGATGCACAACATCTACAAGCGCACGTGCTCCGTGTGGTCCCTGCTGCGTGCTGGCAACAAGAACTTCCACAACCTGCTCTACATGCCTGGATCCGAGCAGGTCAGTAGAGCTCCTGGCCCAGCTTTCCAGGCTTTTCCCCTGGCAGGCGCTGGCGAGAGCTGGAGGGGTTTCCTTGGCGTCGGGCTCTGACGTGACTGGTGTCACAGGTGCTGCATCCCGTGTGCCACGTGCGCGCCCTGCACCTCTGGACAGCCGTGTACCTCCCGGCCTCCTCTCCACATCCTCTGGGGCAGGAGGACATGGACATCTACATGCCCCCCGGATCTCAGAGCCAAGACTTCAGTGGCAGGTGTTTGGACAGGTAAGAGCTTAGAGCTTCAGGCTCAGGGTGTTGCGTACCCACAGATCTTCCTGCCCTTGCAGTTTCTTGTAGTTTCCCTGTTGTTCTCATCTTCCTTGTGGGAGCCAGAGCTCTGTAGCAGTGCCCCAGCCACTCGGAGAAGGAGTTGAGGTCCCTGCTGCACCTCAAAGGCAGGAGGGCACGCTGTGTTGTGCATTTCATCTCCTGCAGCTGCACTGCCCCTCTCTACCCACCGCCGGAGCTGTAATGGGGAATATTTTCCTGCCCTCATCTCAGTTTCGGCTGAAACCAGGGAGGTTTTGGGGGGTTTATTGTGAGATTTGCTTTGCTTTTGGGTTCTAGATTACCAAAGACAAGATCTATGGATGACCTGCTCTCAGCCTGTGACTCCAGCAGCCCTCTGACCCGCACATCCAGTGACCCCAACCTGAACAACCACTGTCAGGAGGTGCGGGTGGGCTTGGAAGCCCGGCATGCCAGCACTGAGGGGGCTGAAGGTGCTGCAGTGGCCACAGGAGAGGCACGGCCCAGAGAGGAGAAGGAGGAGAACCCTCCCCTGCAAGGCAGCAGCCGTGCTGAGCACAAAGGGCCAAGCAGGCGGGTTGGCAGCCGGGCTGCTGTGCCAGCCAGCAGTGTCCCTGTGGAGGCAGAAGAGGGAAATGGAACACACATGGAGGAACTCGATGGCACAGGTCCAGCTCCGAATCCTTTTGGACAGGAAAACGGTGACAAGGTTTCCACCAGTTCTGGAAAGCATTTGGAAACCTGTCCCCAGGAACCTGTGAAGGCTGCTGGCACGGTGTCCGATGGAGGAGGCTGCCCCAAAAGAATCACCCCCCACCAAGACATTTCCAGCCAGGAGTCCCTGGCACCAGGCACCCCTTCTCAGGACATGCCAGGCCCTGCCCTGGGCATCCCATGCCCGGATGCAGACAAGGGCAGAAGTGATGCTGGCCGGAGCATGCCCTTTGAGGAGCCTGGCCGGCCGGGGAGGCTCCTGCTGGAGCAATGGCGCAAGCCCATTTCCCAGAGCCAAAGCAGTGAGTTCTCCTTCCTGGGGTCCAACTGGGACAGTTTTCAAGGCATGGTGACATCGCTCCCCAATGGGGAGCCCGCACCCAGACACCTCCTCTCCTATGGCTGCTGCAGCAAGAGGCCGAGCAGCAAACCCCTGCGGGCCCCGGGCCTGTGCCTCAGTGGCCCGTGGTCTGGCAGGGAAGGTGAGAAGCCCTCGGCCTGCGCTGGCCATGTGAGCACACATTTTGGGAAGCCCAGCCGTTTGTGGCTGCCCTGCCACCTGAAACAAGCCTCTGGTCCCAAGCACATGCCACCAAAATGTCCTTCTCCTGTGCCTCCTCTCTACCTGGACGACGACGGGCTCCCCTTCCCCACGGACGTGATCCAGCACCGGCTGCGGCAGATCGAGGCCAGCTACAAGCAGGAGGTGGAGCAGCTGCGCCGGCAGGTGCGGGAGCTGCAGCTGCGCCTGGACATTCGCCACTTCTGTGCCCCTCCGGCTGAGCCCCCCATGGACTACGAGGATGATTTTGTGAGTACAGGCCAGGTGACACCCCACACCGGGTCCGTGCACTCTTGCACGCCTCCCTCTCTGACCCACAGCTCTCCGTCCTGTTGGGAGGGGGTGGGAAAGATTGTTCCTCTGTTTCCTCAACCGTGTCTCTGTCCTGGCCGTGTCCTCATCCACCCAGAGGTATCTCTGCTGCTCGAGGACCAAACTCCTGCACACTCATGGATGCTTTGCCTCATGTCTGGGGACTCGGCAGCCACACGGGTGGCCCTCACCAGCACAGAGTGTGCGGAGCAGGGAGTGCCCTGGAGTGTGTGCCCAGCAGCAGAGGGCATTGGTGACCTGGTCTCGTTTTGCAGACATGTCTGAAGGAATCAGATGGCAGCGACACGGAGGATTTCTGTTCTGACCACAGTGAGGACTGTTTGTCGGAAGCAAGCTGGGAGCCTGTGGATAAGAAGGAGACTGAGGTGCGTGTCCCATCATGGAGCTGTGATGCAGTGGGAGGGAATGTTTTTTGCAGCTGACCTGGGTGGGCACAGCAGCACAGCGTGGTCTGGAAGTGAGGCAGTGAGCAGCCTCCCATGTCCTTGACATCCTCTGCTGCTGCTGGCTCGGGTGGGGTAGGCTCACTGCGAGGTGTGGCCCAAAGCCACCCCCAGCCTGCCCAGGGCTGTCACTGGGGCGTTACAGACGGGAGCTGACTGGTGTCTGCCCTAGGTTACGCGGTGGGTCCCAGACCACATGGCCTCACATTGCTTCAGCTGCGACTGTGAGTTCTGGCTGGCCAAACGGAGGCACCACTGCAGGTAAAAATGTCAGCGCTCTGGGCCCCTCCTCTCCTCAGCCTGGTGTCACAAAATGCCCCTTTGCCAGGTCTGGTCCTTCTAGCTCGCAGGAGAAGGTTTTAGGTCTTTCCACTACATGCCAGGCCTCATCAATTCCCTGCAGAGTTCCATTCTACATTATTCTTGTTTCTATTTTTCCAAGGCCTTTGATCCTTCTCCTGGACAGTAATGAGTCCCTCTCCCTTTCAGCACTAGCAGTTTCCTTGCACTGCAGACCACAGTGCAAGAAACACATTTACAATCCTCAGTCAGGCTGGTCTTTTGCCCTGACCTGGACCCTTTGTGCTTGCTGAAGTTCTGCTGTGGTGGTCCCAGCTCTCTTCTCACTGGTTTTCTTGCTCCTTGACAGGAACTGTGGGAATGTGTTCTGTGCTACCTGCTGCCATCTGAAGCTGCCCATCCCTGATCAGCAGCTATATGACCCTGTCCTCGTTTGTAACTCCTGTTATGACCATATCCAAGTGTCTCGTGCCAGGGAGCTCATGAGCCAACATATGAAGAAACCCATTGCCACAGCTTCCAGCTGAATGCCAGACAACGGACCCGTCTAAGCCCAGCCTATTCTCTCGTGGGTTTGAAGGGTGACTCTGCCTCCAGGGTAACTGTGAAGGCCTTTGGTGCAACACTTGAACACCAAGCTGGAATGCACTGTCTGCAGCAGCCTTGCTGCTGGGCTGGAGCAGAGGAGCTCGGATCAGAGAGTTCACTGTGTCCCTGTCCTGGAGCCGGTGGGCCTGTGTGTTGTAGCCCTGATGGCCTAGGGCTGAGAGAGGATCACAGCCTCTTCCTTTTGTGGGCTGGAAAGCAACGTTTTCACAGCTCTTGCCTGTGCAAAGTCCCCCCAAAGCAATAGAAAGGCATGTTTAGAACCACCTCCCCCTCCAAAGGCAGACTGGTGTATGAGAAGGAAGAGGGCAAGCTCCCGATGGTCTCGTGGTGGAAGGACCTCAGCCTGGAGCAGATCTGTAGATTCTCTTTCCATGAGTGTGATTTGCGATCAACTTGGTGAACAAGACTCATTAGCCGTCACTAATTGATTTTCTCTTGGGCTCTGAAGAGAAGTTCATTCCAGCTGAAAAGGGCCGAGCAGATCGTGCCCATTTTCAGGCTCCACTGGGATTGGTGTCGCACTGGACTTTGTCCCTGCCCGCAGCACCATGGGAAGATGGGGGATTGGCTTTTCACTTCTGCTCTGCCCGTCTGCTTTGTCTGCGGTTGTGTCACAGCCTGGTGCTAACACAGGAATGGCACCCTGATCCTCTCCTGGCATGGAAACAGAACTCGTGTTCCTCTGTTGCTCCTCCTCCCCTTTTCTGCCCTCAGCTCTCCACTTCCTACTGCTCTTTATCCTGAAAACTTGATACCTTGAGGGTATAGGCCATAATGTGTTGTTTTACCTCCTGGAATGTGCTGTCTGGTGTATGTGAGGGTTTCAGTCCAAATGCTGCTATATATTTCTGTGCACTTAATGTAACCCGAAGAAGGGAGAATGAAGCATCGATACCAAAATGGGGATGGGGAAGGACATTGGCTGTCATAGACACTATGGTCTGTGCTTTTCACTTCAGGATGTACAGCCAAGCTGCAGTGGTAACAATGACATGTGGCATCTGTTCAGTGGTGGAAAGAATCTCTCTGACTTGCCCCAGTTCTACCTGAAATGCCTCTTGAATTTGACTTCTTTTTTTGTCTCCTGTACAGCGGTCAAAGTTCAGAGTTGCCAACTTGTAATTGCCTCTCTGCTTTTCCTTTAAACTAGAGAGCAGGAATCCCACCTCGTCCTAAGGACAAGGAACTGGGTTTAGAAAGGAAGAAAAGTTTATAAAGTGGGCTTCAGTGGGCTTGTAGTCCCTAGATCCCTCGGGGAGCATCCTGCCCCCTCTGTAAGGCGTCTGTGGATACTAGTCAGGAAGAAGAGTTTGAAAGTGGGGCATTTCTTTGCAGAAATGTAGGTTTTCTTTCCAATATATTCTGCACCTCAGGAGCTGAGACTCGGTGTGTGGCAGGGAGGAGCTGTGAGGACATTGGTCTGCTAACAACGCAAAGGACTCGAGACTATTGTGATCTCTCTGAGCTTTCGGTAATGGTTTGTCATCTCTGTCGGAAGGAATGGAATAAGGACCCTTTCCTGCACGTTGACTTGTCAGCCTCTGGTTTTGTAAATCCTGATGCGTGAGTGAAGCTCATCCTCTGAAGACCCTGTACTTAGACTCTGCTTCTTTTCCATACTGGGAACAACCAACATGGCTCTGGGAAGAGAAGGCACCTTGCTTCAGATTCTCCCCTGCCTTGTACCTTGCAGTCATTGCCGGACATGGAAGCGTGACCATTGGCCTGGCAGAAGAAACTGGATTTGCTCCTGTTTTGCACGTGTTGGGATGACTGCAAGTGATGAGGAAGCTGGAAACCAGGTACTGCTGGCCTTCCCATTCAGGCCATTAGTCCAAACTGCTTTTAGCTCTTGTGAGTTTCAGCGTCACAATGTGCTGGCCAAAAACTCTCCAATCAGTTTGATGGCATTGTGACAAACAAAATGTGCTGTACAACTCAATACAGTCGAAATAAAATCTCTATATTAGTGCTGCTGGGTTTGGCCCCTTCTTTCCTCTCTGGGGAGTTCTGCTTTCCCGCGGGTTTCAGGCTGCTGTTACTCACCACCTTTTCCCTTGATTAAGGTGTGTTGGGGATTTAATATCCCTTCTCACGATCAGAATCACAGGTAGGGCACTGAACACCTCTGACCTCTTCCGAACAAACCTGCAGGATGTCCTTCCCAGGATAACCAGGGCCTTCCAGCCTCTCCTATAATGACTCAAGGAGAAGTTTTCTTTCTAAGGAAGAATTGTTAGGCAGGATTCCCTGCCACAGGGAAAGGTTGAGAGATTTGGGGTTGTTCACCTGAAGAAGACAAGGCTCCAGGGAGACCTTGGAGCCCCTCCCAGTATCTAAAGGAGCTACAGGAGAGCTGGAGAGGGACTTTGGACAAGAGACGGAGGGACAGGACAAGGAAGAATGGCTTCCCAGTGCCAGAGGGCTGGGCTAGATGGGATATTGGGAAGGAATTGTTCCTTGGGAGGGTGGTGAGGCCCTGGCACAGGGTGCCCAGAGCAGCTGTGGCTGCCCCTGGATCCCTGGCAGTGCCCAAGGCCAGCTTGGACGGGGCTTGGAGCAACCTGGGACAGTGGAAGGTGTCCCTGCCCATGGCAGGGGTGGCACTGGATGAGCTTCGAAGTCCTTCCAACCAAACCATTCTTTGATTCAATGATTCCCTCAGTCCTCACTGACATTTTCCTGCCACCTGTTCCAGGCAGGTGTGTGGGTGGTTCCTCTGTGCAGGATGGTGGGTGGGACTGTTATGCTTTGTCAGCTGGATGGTGCTGCAAGTCAGTCATAGCTTGTGACGGAGCCAGAGAGAATCTCCTGGAAAGCCTGTCCTCAATTCAAAGATCCAGGGATATTGAAGTTCAGCAGATCCCTGGTAAACTACAGTTCAGCTCAGGTGTTGCTGTCAGACAGGTGATACCTAAAGGCCTTGAATCAGAAATGTGAGGAACAGGACAGTTTGTCACATTGAAACATGAACCGTTGTTCTTCACACAGTCACACGAGGTCAGCCCGGGAGGCTGTTTTTGCCGGAGATTGTAAAACTGAGACAAAGAAGGTATTTAAATGAGATTCTTTCTTGAAACCAGATAAATCAGTGAAATTATAGCCCTGCCAATATTTGAATACAGATTTGTGATGTGAAATGGAATTGGTACTACCCAACTGACATGAGAATTATGAAGAGTTTAGAGGGATAGCCTCTCTATGGAATGTGCAGTCACTGCCCCTGTGAGGCAAGGGCTCAACTTTGAGGCATTCCCTCAGGCAGCTGCTGACCCTCAGAGAGAATCCCTGACTGCTGACCCAAGGATGAGACTCCACTGACCCTTGGCAGGGCTCCAGGCCAGTCCAGTCTGATCTGTGGTCAAACGGTCACTTCAACCGTGGCTGGCCGGGGTCTGACCTGCTGCCCACCACAGCCACCACAGGTGTGACAGGCTGGTCACACCGGGACTGCCCGCGGCAGGACACTGGCTGGAGGGGCTGATCCCAGCTGTGGTGGGTGCTCTGCCAGAGCAACACTGCTCAATATTAGTCATGACCAGCATTTTTACAAGAAAAGACCACTTATTCTTCACTTCCATCTGTTCCAATGTCATCTGGAGAGGCAGAGGGAGGCTGATTGCTAGGACACAGGTGTGACCTGTTGGCTTCTTATCCCCAGCGGGGAAAACACCACAGCAGAATTTCCCCCATGCACAGTTAAAAGATAAATCATTATTTATAAATAATATTTCTTAAGTAACAAGCTGCTGGGACACTCGTGGCTAGTGTCGCATCAGCCTGGCCACAGCAGTGAGGGGCACTGAATGCTCCTGGTTATTAAGCATGGAGGGAAGCGTTATCGCTAAAGGAACATAAAGCCATCGTTGCCAACACGTTCAGCCTGAGGTAATCGATATCGGCCGAAATGGGTCTGAACCCAGCACAAACAGGGACATCAAAGCCTTCCCCATCCAAGCACCAACTGCCAGGAATTCTTGGTGAATTAACAACCGGGGCTGCGTGTGATGTGCCACGCTATCTCAGCAGCCACTGAACAAAATAAACACACATTTCGGCGTAATGAGAAGCCAGGTCAGGCTGGCGAGGGTTGGGGTTATTCAGGTGTGTTAATGGATAACGCTGAAACGGCCGGGGATGTGGAGGAAGAAGAGGAAGAGGAAGGTGACATGTGGCCTTGTGAACCCTGGGAGTGCTGTGCAGGAGACAGTTCAAAGTGAGAGACATGGGCAAGAAGGATTTCCGAGGTTTCTGAGGTGTGTGAGTGTCTGCCCAGTCCGTTTTCAGTGATAGTTCACACATTCCTCTCCCAAAATCTTGGGCTTCTGTGAAAGTGAACTAGGGCTGCTGCCATTTGTTTATGGGACCTCGGGTATCTCTGTGTCTCATAAGATAAAACAGTTGTCTGCAGATGAGGGATGCTAAGCACAGCCTCCAGTATGCTTAAAATTATCATGATTTGAAACAAAAGTTGCCCAAAGCAGTGCACAGCTTCGGTCTCACCGGGCTTAGGCTGCTCATGCAGCTTTAGAATCACGGAATAATTAAGGTTGGAAAAACCCTCTGAGATCACCAAGTCCAACCATTCTCCAGCACTGCCAAGGCCTCCACTGACCCATGTCCCCAAGTGCCACATGCACAGCGCTGTTAAACCCCTCCAGGGATGGGGACTCCACCACTGCCCTGGCCAGCTGTGCCAGGGCTGGACAACACTTCCTGTGAAGAAATTCCTCCCGGTGTCCACCCTGAGCCTCCCCTGGCCCAGCCTGAGGCCGTTCCCTCTCCTCCTGTCCCTGTTCCCTGGGAGCCGAGCCCGACCCCCCCGGCTGCCCCCTCCTGTCAGGGAGTTGTGCAGAGCCACAAGGTCCCCCCTGAGCCTCCTTTTCTCCAGGCGGAGCCCCTTCCCAGCTCCCTCAGCTGCTCCTCATTGCGCTTGAGCTCCCATTTCCCACCTTTTTACCCCAGACCGTCCCTCAGGGCGTCCCCCGGGATCAGCCGGTCCGTCTGTCCATACCCTACAGCTCGTGTGCTGCTCTGACACCCTTGGCCTGCTTCCTGCAGCTCCATCCACCTTTAGGACAGGTCTGGGTATCCCAATCCTTATTTTTGATTACTGTTTCAGAGCAGGAATTGCACTCTGATTCCTGCGGTGTTTTCTGTGGTATATATGGGACTTCACCTGTAATACTAAGAAAACAAAACTAAGCATTTGAGAAGGCAAAAAACTCGCCTCAGCACCAAGTTAGGAAGAATTTAAGTCAAGATTTGATACTAACATTGTTAAGATGAAGATGAGTCATTAGCGACTCCTTCAGTGCAGCCTGCTCTGACTGATGCACTGCAGGGCAGTGCTACAGCAGATGTTAAGACACGGCCTTTGGATTTTTAGGCCTCTGTTTCTATGGGATGCAGTTTTAGGGAGTTGTGGTTCTCGGAGTCCCTGTTTCTAGAAAGACAGAACAAGGCAAACATCGGGTTTCATATGCAGCCGAGTTCTGACAGGCTGACAATTCCCTGTCCTGATGATTTGGGCATGGCTTTGCTGTAAATGTGACGTAATTTGAGAGACAAAAGATGTTTTTGATTGCAAAGCGTCAGTCTGTTCCAAATGTTTTGCAACATGGAACTCTCCGTTAAACATCCAGGAACAACTCCTGTCAAGCAACTGTGCTTCCTAACTTGGCATCCTGTGGTGTCTTGTTGATATGTTAAGACTAGACAATCATAATTTCCCCATCCAAAGGTAAAATATAAACAAAGGAATTCTCAGATGTCTGGTCATTCTCTGTTAACATATGGTAAAAACACAGTTTAAAATAAAAATACTTTCTGCTCTTTCTGAGCAGGAAATGATCAGTCCTAAATGTTAACTCTTACTAGATTTTCAGGACCAAGTTGTATTTATTTAGTGAATTTTAATGATTTAATGTGAACTTGCAGAATGATTACTGTACGTTTTCCATCTTGAGTTAGTTCCCATCATAGAATCACGGAATGGTTTGGGATGGAAGGAACCTTAAAGACCATCCAATTCCACCCCTTTGCCATGGGTAGGGACACCTTCCACTAGACCAGGGTTGCTCCAAGCCCTGTCCAACCTGGCCTGTCAGAGGACAGAAGGAGGTAAATGTGAGGCTATTTTTTAAAATTCCTTTAGAGTGAGAATTGGGAACTCCAGGGTGAGAAAGCCTGGCTGCTGGATGAACCGTTCTGGTATAAACTTGAAATTTGTACTTATGGGACACTGTGCAGAAAAGGCACAAATGCAGGTGTTATTGTAGAAATTCAGTGGGCACAGGGATCCTGGGTGTTGCTGCCAGTGTCTGAACAAAGTCACCGCAGCCTCTAATAGGAATCAAACTGTCACAGCTTAAGAGCTCATTTAATGTAATAATCAGCAAGAGAGGAAGCTAAGAGAAAAGTAAAGAGAATATCTACGAAATGACAAAATGGCCAAGTTTGGGACATTTTTGTCTAATCCAAACTAGTTGATCCGAGTGGGAAAAAAAGTTGACTTTGAATTTTTGTTCTTGACTAAATGCCTTGTCATAAAAGGTGCTTTCAGGGTCTCCTGGAGGATTTGGACGTTGCCCTTCCCTAGGCTGCCCAGGAGCTGCTAGCACTGGAGTTCTGGTGAAGCCTGGCTTTGTGATTTCTGTGGGTTTTTACCATATTGTCAGGTTGAACGCACAGCACTTTCTGAATGACTTTGCTTTGGTTTAGTGGCTCCTACACACTGGGATTTCCAGCACATTTGTGAACACTGGTGACTTGCTCCTGAGGTTGGAGGAGACTGAGCACGGCACAGAGGTGAGCTGGCACTGCCCTTCTGCCACTGCAGCAGCACTGTGTGCTCAGGGTTGGGGACACAGCCTGGTTCTGGGCCAGCCGTGCTGCAGCAAAGGTGGTCCTGCTCCCCCAAAACTTTGTGGAGCCTCAGCTCCTCGTGCTGCCTTTCCCTGCCTGGGAAAAGTCCTCTCCCCAACACTTGTTTCACTTTCTCATGTACCCCCTGCGGGACTGCAGACTCAGGGCACTTTTATCACCAGGGCACTTTCTTTCCATGCATTTACATAACAAGCTCATCCCAGAGTCAGGAAGATTCCCAGACTTTTCCAGATAAAGGAGTTTCCACTCTGGCTGCTTCAGCAACGGGCTCAGGCCACCGCTGCCTCCGTTCCGCAGCCCCGCGCATCCTCAGTGCAGGACTCGGGTCCATCAGGTATGAAAAGAATTTCTGCACTTGCTCGTCAAAAAGAGAGTTAAAAGTGATACTTTTACACATATTTCTGCAATGCTCTGTCATGCGTGTATCTCAAGTGAGAGATGGATAGAAAGTGGAAAGTCTAAACGGAAGAGAAACCTTTAAAGAAAGATTCTCTGGTTGGTGTTCCTGTCCTTCCTCCAGATTTTGAGTGTTCCCTGGTGATTTCCAGACAGTCCCTGCTGAGGTTAAAGGGCGAGGAGAAAAACATTTGTCCACAACCAGTCACTGTTAGGCTAACATTTATATATTTTTTTTTAATTAAGCAAAATTAAGACAATAAAGAACTGGTGACATGTTGAAAAGTTCTCAAGTCTCATGTTTTCCTAGGTTATGTTTTTAAAGGCAAAGATGAGTCAAAAATATTGTGTAGAATAGTTCATTCTGCTTGTATTTTTTTCTTGTCTAACTTCTTTATGTTGTATTTTTTACGCACTGAAGAGAAGAAAGTACAAAGGTCTTGTTTTGTCCAAAATGGTTCTGCTAAAATCTTCAGTCTCACTGAAATGTTTTTATTCTTCAGAAGAGAAGCTGAAACAAGTTATTTGAAAAAAAATTCTTCCCTGTGAGGGTGCTGAGGCCCTGACACAGGGTGCCCAGAGCAGCTGTGGCTGCCCCTGGATCCCTGGCAGTGCCCAAGGCCAGGTTGGACGGGGCTTGGAGCAGCCTGGGACAGTGGAAGGTGTCCCTGCCCATGGAAGGGGTGGCTTTAAGGTCCCTTCAACCAAAGGTTTGGGTCCCTTCAACCCAAACCAATCTGGGATTCTGTGATTCCATGTATCCCTTAATTTCTACGCTGTCCTTCCTTCTCTACACTGTGACATACAGAATGCTGAAAGCTTATTTCTTCTTATGTCCACATAAAAAGTCTTCTTCCCTTCATCTTAAGGGCACAGCACCAAGATTAGCTTATTGGCAAAGTGATACTTCATCTTCAAATATGTATTTCCTAAGTGAGGGGACTAAAGAATATATTTTCAGTATTATTCTTGACTCTTTTCATGTCACTGTTGAAGTAAGTCCCACTAAATTAATACAAAGTAGAACTTTGTCAAAAGGTTTCTTTTTATGTGTATTCAAACTTCTTTGTTGACTTCAGCAACAAGATTTCTCTGGGTTTTTCGCTGTGAGAGCAGTAAAAGAAAATATGCCCACCTGGATCTTTTAGACCCTAATTATTTGAAGGATTTAGTTCTGTTTGCTTTCAGCTATTGGCAAAACCTTTGCTCGAGGTAGGGTTGGATCAGAGCGGCGCAGTGCAGCTTTATTATCGGAGAATAACGCAAAATCAGTCGAGGAGGCAGTGTGAGAAATGGGAGTTATTGGTGCCACCTGACCTTGCACATCCAGTCATGCCTTCAAATGCATCAGTGGCCAAGGGTTCTTTTGCCCACGATCACCTTCATGGCATGTGGTAACCTCAGAGCAGTCGTGCTGCTCTGAGTGATACACCCCCGTTCAGATAAATAATTGTCTTTGTATGCAAGGCTTAAAATTCACATGGCCAAAAGGGGATCCTTAAAATAAAAAGCAGCTGAAAACATCTGTTTTAACACAGCGTGAAGAGCACCACATTTTCCCTTGAGAAAAGCAGAGTGGCTGCATTAGTAATGCACTTGTAAAACTCGTTGTAGGATTCATCTTGCCTAAGATTCATCTGAATGTGTAATAGTCAGTTGGATGTGCCTGGGCTTGCACAGAGATTGCACAGAGAGTCAGTGGAGAGAAACAGGCACCTCCCAGAGTTTGAGTCACTCCAACGTTCTTAGACGGATGCCTTTGGAGGACAATTAATTTCTTTCTGATGAGCCTATTAGTTCATCGAGTGTGCACAGAGCCGACAGCTGCCAGACCTCTGGGGCTGTGGCAGGAAGGCATTAATCCCACCTGGCTGTCAAAGTGCAGACAACATTGTCTCTCCCATTTTCCCTTCTTGAAGAGACTTTCTTCATTTCAGTGAAGAGATCATTTTCATTTTCATCAGTCCTTTGGTTGGTAAAGGACCAGAGCTTGCAGGTTTTGTATCCAGACCCATTCCAAGTGTTCATTGATCAGGCAGGAACAGGCACAGCTGTGTTCCCTAATTTCCTGCAGAGCTTTGAATTCTGGTGATCCCAGATGAGTAACTACCTCCCCTCAAGCATAACTTTTGGGCCTGACTTTATAAGTCCACAGTGAAAGGATGGTCTTAAGTTGCTTGCTTGGTATTTCCCGTGCAGCGCGTGCTCGAGTGGGAGGGGAGATGCTGGAGAGTGTCAGTCTCGTGTCCTTTGGCCCAGCTGAGCTGGTGATAACCCCTTTTGATGCCTGTTCCTAACCACAATGCCTAGAAAAGGTCCGGGCATTCCTTCAATTTCCAGCAGATCTTTGGAGAAATGATGTAGCACGTGCTACTTCAAGCTTGGAACAGATCTGATGCTGATTGTGTTGGATTTGCATTTATTTCATAGAACCATAAAAACATGGAATGGGTTACTTTGGAAGGGACCTTAAAGCTCATCTCATTCCACACCCTGCCTTGGGCAGGGACACCTTCCACTGCCCCAGGTTGCCCCAAGCCTCATCCAACCTGACCTTGGACACCTCCAGGGATGGGGCAGCCACAGCTTCTCTGGGCACCCTGTGCCAGGCCGTCCCCACCCTTACAGCCAAGAACTTCTTCCCAAAATCTCATCTATCCCTGCCCTTTGGCAGTGGGAAGCCATTAGCCCCTGTCCTGTCACTCCAGGCTCCTGTAAATAGTCTCTCTCCATCTCTCTTGTTGGCTCCTTCAGGCACTGGAAGGTCACAATGAGGTCACCCCAAAGCCTTCTCCAGGCTGAATAATCCCAATTCTCCCAGCCTTTCCTCCCAGCTGAGCTGCTCTATCCCCCTGATCATCCTGGTGCCTCCTCTGGACTTGCTTGAACAGGTCCATGTCCTTCCTGGGCTGGGACCCCAGAGCTGGATTTCTGGGCTTTCTGCTTTCCTGAGCTTGCAGATAGCCCCGGGACCTGTGAAAAGCCCTCAGTACCAATGTGATTCCCCTCCTGAGTGCAGACCCTACCAGGAAAAGTGCCTGGGGTCTTGCTCAGCCCCATCATTGGACCACTAGACTGGTGAGAGCTCTCCCCAAAAGTGCTGGGCTTAGTTCAGTGCTTGGTGTGGGGCCATTCCCACCAGGCTGTTTGGATGTGGCAGTTCTGAAATGGAAGAGTAAGAGATATTCCCAGTATGAACAGCCTCTGTGCCAGAGAATGGAACTGGATACAGTCGCTGGTAAAGCTGCAGCCGTTGTGCCTTCAGCTAAAGTGATGATTGATTTGTTCTTTATTGGAACACTGAGCGCCACAAAATAATATTGTCTCAAGAGGAGGATGTCTGTAAGAATGTAGTGTTAGTATTATCATCCCACCAGCTAGATTTCACATGCTTATTTCCATCCAATTAATCCAATTTTTTACAGTTTTGAGAATGCAAGATTTAGTGAATGTCTGAATAATTCTCTAATGAACAGATCTCTGCTTTGGAGATAAGAACGCTGGCCTTGGTCAGACCAAACCCTCATCCCAAAGCTCATTGTCTCTTCTGACAGCAATGCCCAAGGAGGAGGCAGGAGCACAGCAAGCAGAGACTGATGCATTTCCAAAATACTTCCAAAAGAGCATACTTCCTCACTGATAGGGTGGTCAGGCATTGGAAGGGGCTGCCCAGGAAGGTTTGGAGTCCTCATCCCTGGAGGTGTCCGAGGAAGGGCTGGATATGGCACTCAGTGCTCCGGGCTGGGGACAGGGTGGGAATCAGGCACAGGTTGGACTCAATGGTCTAGGAGGGCTTTCCCAATCCAAATGATTCAGTCATTTCGTGTGGGCTGAGGGAATTAATAAACCATAACACAAGTTGTATTTAATAGCCCTTGGTGTATTTAATTTCCATGAATTTGTTTGTCCCAGCTGATGCAGAGAGTGGCATGTGCGTGACTGTGCCAAGGACTTCGCTGCGTGGCTGTTATGCCCAGAGCCACCTTCTCCTGTCTCTTTTGAGCTTCCTGCACTCAATCTCCGCTTGGCTTTGGTGTGATTGGGTCTCTATCCATATCCCTCTCACTGCCCATGATTTTAAACGCTTCTGTCCCACTTCCTTCAGTTGCATTTTCTCTGCAATGGAGACTCCTGCCCCACTCGCTGTTCCTTCAAGACAGTGTTCTGTCCACCGTCCACGTGCCTTCCCTGGTTCGCTCTTGCTGAGATGCAGAGTCCATCCAGAGCTTCTCTGGGCCCAAGGACAGCTCCTTTTTGACCCAAACCAAATTTATTTTAAGGCTGATATGTTTTGTTTGGAAGAAGGAAGGGGCTATGGTTTTTTCGTAATTTATCAGTAAATATTGATTTATTCCATAAGATGCCACTCATCCCTGTTTCCACAGTACTCAAAGGAGATCATTGCTCCTTGTCAGCTATTTCATAACAGCCAGTGAGAGAATGGGATGTAGCTGGTAATTTCTCCTGGGTAGGACTGGATCAACCATATCTTAGAAAAAAGAGCTTAGAAGCTTCTCTCCAATTACCAGGGCAGGATGAGAGCACGTGAGTGAAGTCACCTGGGTCTGTTTGTTGGCTCTTGATTCAATCTTGAAGTCTTAGAAATGAATCGCCACCTTCCCCTTTGATATCTCTGCCCTCAGCAAACGCTTCCTTCAGTGGTTTTGGCTTTTTACTTGTAGCCTTTAATAGCATATGATCTGGATTTGATGTCTTACACTTATCTCGTATTCCACAAGCACTTTTTCCCTTCAGGTCTTTCCTTTTCTTTTCTTAGAAGGTTGGGTTTTTCATTAGTATCTGTTTGTTTTCCCTTGGAATCATTCCAACAAGCTACAAGAAATTTCTCCTTTGCCATTTCTCTCTCTCTTTGTCTTTACTGGAGCCCTTCAAAGGTTTCTTTTGTTGGTTTCTCAGGTTTGCAAACACACTTTGGAGCTTGCAGTGAAAGAGATGTGGATATCGTTTAGGGTTTTTGGCAGTATCCAGGATTGTATTCTGTTCACAGGTCATAGAATGTTCTCAAAGATGCCCAGATTTCATCATAAAGCTGGTCAGAATTAGCTTTTTGGTAATGTGAGTCATTCCCACATCTACTTCTTTGGAGTGATGGCCACCAGCTCTTTCTGTGTTGTTCAGCTCCCAGGTTTGTTGCTCCAAACAGCACAAAAATACAGCAACACCCTATTAAAAAGGGCAATAGGCAGAGATATGAAAAACCTCAGTTATCGCAGCAGCGATCTCGTGTAAAATCCCATGTAAGTGCCAGGCACTGCAAGTTAATTATCTGGGCTCTTTGCCATCTCAAGTTATACTTGTTATATTTACTGATTATCAGCATTGGACTGAATTTGATTTCATCAAGGATTTCTCTCTCGCTCAGAACAATTGCAGATTACAGAGACTGTCTGTCCTGCAAACAATGCCTTTGCTTTTAAATTATCTCTGTGTGTCACCAAGTAATACCTGCAGAAAACTGCCTCATCCTCAAAGCTGATTTTTAAAATAAAATCAGTGTTTAATTTCACTGTGAAATTCCCATTCCCATGTGAATCCACTTTCTGTGGCTTGCTGTGATGATAAAGTCAAGCAGCCAAATCAAAAGGCTGACAGCAAAACACGACTGTGGTTATGGAGTTTCTACATGTGTGTAGGTCAATTGTCCAATGTATGCTTTTAATATTTATTAGAATATATATAAAGTAAATACAATAAATAGAATATATATCATATATTAGAATAAATGTTTTTGAAGACAAAGGAATCAGTCTTTAAATCACTTGGGTAAAAATACATTTCTGGAATTTATTTTCCAGTGTGACTCCTGAAATGTTGAATCAAAGTAAGGCCTAGCACTCTGCAAGCTAAGTACAAATTCCAGGAGTCCGGTCGCTGTGCTTGGATCCTCAAGCCCCAGCACGGGGTTGTTCAGCCCCAGCCCTCTCAAGGTGCTGGTTCTGCAGCTCCCCTGCCACAGCAGCAGTGCCTTGCAGGGGAGCTCAGGGAGCAGGGGAGAGCAGGAGAGACTGCAGGAGAGACCTGGAGGCTTCTGGACTTCTGGAATGAAGGCTATCTATTGGAAAATGGATCTGCTTGAGAAAGTGAAAGCATTGTGGGTTACAAATATCTATTTCAGAGAAGCCCTGAACATGAAACGAGCAGTTCTGTAATTCAGGTGAGGTTCCAGGGCAGGAGCATAGTGGGTGTCCTCATCAGTGCAGTGGTTTGTTCTTCAGAAGTTTTTTGCTTGACTTCACCAGAATTTATCTTAGTTAACAAATCTATGTTTATCTTTGAAGAATGTCCTTGCCTGGACAAAAAAAGATTCTTTCTTATTATGAAAAGACTGGGAAATAGCTCCAGTTTCTTTCCCAGACAGCTTTTTGCAGTCCTGAGTTTCACTTGATGAATGAGAAAAACTACAGTGACTTTTGGAATTGGCCCCACCTCCAAGGTGCCTTATTAAAGAGAACAACAAGACTTGCTCTAAATACTTTCTATCTTTCCAGTGGAAAGTGCTCCTTACTTGGAGGGCCTGGCTTATCAGATATCAAAAGATCTGAAGTAAAAATGCAAGGGCTTCCTTTTCTTCTATAGCATAAGGCTTACCCTTTTTTTTTCCCCTTACAAAGGACAAGCAAAGCAAGTTATGCTTATGTGTGTTGAAAAAGGCTTGACCTACCCAAGCTTGATCATCCAGTTTCCTGCCTTGCAAATATCAACCTTTGTCTTTTATTCATGATTTCTTTTTAAAATATAAGCTTATCTGAGTTTATCCAACCATATCCAACTCGGCCAGGCTATGGCTGGGATAACGTGCTGCTGTGAGGATGGGAATAGCCAGCAGCCAGTCAAGCCATTGATATTCCAATATTTATTTTTCACCCAGTCCACCTTTGTCCTCTCACTTTCATCAAGAGCTTCTTTTTCATCCAGGACATAAGGATCAGTCAGAGTGATGGGAGCCACAATCACAAAACTTATCTCAGAATGGGTGTTTGGGATAGAAAATGATTTCAAAGATTTTGGTTTAGTCATGGCAGCCCCTGAAGTGGGCTGGTTGTCAATGAGATTCCCATCTTCCCTTTCACCATTTTGGCTAAATCTGACCATTTTTCCTCTTGAGCTCAAGTGACCAGCAAACCACCAGTCTTTTGAGTCCTGACTTCTCCGTCTTTTATTCCTTTTCATTGTTTCACTGCTGTCCCTGTCCCATCCTTGTCTGTCCTAGCTAGAGAAACTAAAAGGATTTAAATTGCACTTTGGGCACTTTTTCCAGTCTGAAATGCATGTGAGATCCTACATTGCATCCCGGAAGATGACCTGTGTTACAGCAGGTTCAGGCTGAAGTCCCTGAGAAGAGGCAGAAGAAGTTGCAGTGTGGATGGGTATATTGGTTTGGTTTTGGCAGGATGAGCTCATCCATCCCTGGACAGTTGAACTGGGAACTAGGATCTTACCTAAAATTCTGGCTGCTTCAGACAATAATCAACCAATGGAGCAACAGTGAAACACCTTGTTCATGGTTTAAAAAATATAGCTGAAAAAAAAATTAAATTGATGAAACTACGTTTAAACACAGATCATAAAAATATAAAGGTGGCTTGCCTTTAATGGAAAGGCTTTGCTTAACTTCACCCCTAAACTTTTCCAGTCCCAGCTTTTCTCCTCCCCTTCCTTTCCCCCCCCCCACAGGTGATGGATGTCTGCAGGCTGGCACCTCTGCATGGGTCACAGCAGGACTTGACTGCCCTAGCAGGTGATCCTGTGGCTTCCTGTTTTCATTAATTCATCCATGGAATTAGCTTTTTATTAACCATTACCTCAGCCAGAAAGTCTGAGGATAATCAGGCACTCAGAACTAATCCTTCATACCTAGATCTCTTCCAAAATAAACCTGTATTTTAAGTATACCTGAGTTTCTCTTCATCATATTTATATGACTCATCTTTGTCAAAAGAAATTACCTTTCCAGTGTCCTTTAACTCTGATTTATCTCCAGAAGAAGGAGCAGGACAGACACTGGTTGTTAAAATGGGATTCACGGTTTCACTTGGGTAGGAAGTGAACCAGGCTGCTGGTTTTGAAACTTCTCCTTGTCTTCTTTCTGCTTTGAAGGTTGTTTGATGTATATGAATTCTGCTAAAGAAAAAGGCCTTTGGACGTGACTGTGCCCTGTCAGCTTGTGATCACAGGAGAACATTGCAGCAGCTTTCAGACCTGCTCTGTAATGGCAAAATCATCCTTGGGAGTCATCCCCCTGTAGACCTGGACAAACCCTTGAAGAGGAAGAAGATGTTATTGGCAGGTAACTGAGTGCAGGTGAATTCATGGTGATGAAGCGGAAGCTTTTTAAAGTTCTATTAATCTTATATAGAAGAGTATTTTGAGATTTGCCACTGAAGGCAAAGGTTTTCGTTGAAAGTTTAGATAAATGGTCAGATTGTTTCTGATAAACAGATATTAAGTTTCCGTTTTCTGTGGAAAATCTACTTTAATAACATTTGATTGCTATAAAGCATCCTCACTGGTTTATACCTCGTGGTGCCTGACAAGTTGCAATTGCACTGTGTCTACCTGTGCCTGCTCTTGCTGTACACAAGGTTTGGAGCGCCCAGCGCAGGGGGGCCGTGCTGGGTGTCCCTGACACGGCACCAAACGCAGGCTCCAGGGACAGGCTCGTCCCTGTGCTGGTGCTGGAGCCGGCAGGATGTCCCTCAGCAGCCCCTCGCTGTGCGCAGTGCTGGCCAGCCCCAACTCCGTCAGCTCTGACAGCTCCTGAGCTGCAGCTCTGGAAGCACATCACAGGATCATGGAACGGCTTGAGCTGGAAGGGACCTTGAAGCTCATCTCATCCCACCGCCTGCCATGGCAGGGACACCTTCCACTGTCCCAGGCTGCTCCAAGCCCCCTCCAACCTGGCCGTGGGCACTGCCAGGGAGCCAGGGGCAGCCACAGCTGCTCTGGGCACCCTGTGCCAGGGCCTCAGCACCCTGACAGGGAAGGATTCCTTCTCAATATCCCATCCAGCCCTGCCCTCTGGCAGTGCGAAGCCATTCCCCTTTGTCCTGTCTCTCCAGCCCTCGTCAATATTCTCTCTCCATCTTTCCTGTTGGCTCCTTCAGACACTGGGCATTCTCTCTGTTGCTGAAGGTGTTCGGAGTTTGGGGCCCAAATTTCCTTGCTGGGAACTGAAGGATCAGGTGTGTGAGCCCCCTGTTTTGTGGGGAGATGGTTTGGTTTTGAGGCCCCATGACTTGGATAGCTGGTGAGAAGGCTGATGGTGGTCCTGGACATGAGCTGGTTCAATGCCTGGAGCTTATTCTGTGTTGAAGAGCAATTCAGGGACTATAAGCCCTTTTGTTTGACAGATTCTCTCTTCTTTTTAGAAACGCCCTTTCCCTAACTCTTCTCCTCTTCCCAAACTTCCCTGGAGTATTCAGTTTTCAGTATTCACTCACACAGGTCTTTTTGAGTATGGTTATATGACATTGTCAAATAATGCATATGTAATTCTATTAAAATGACACACACACACACACATATATATATATACACATATATACATATATATTTAACACTGAGCAGACTCTCAGAATCACAGAATTAGCAAGGTTGGGAGGAACTACACTGGTTTCATCTTGTGGGACTTATGAGTGGGACACATCTGGTGCCACCTCCCTGC